>JAQGBY010000528.1:0-42829 GCA_034698785.1 Mycogona germanica | reverse complement strand
TCGATCCCGGGGTACTGGTCGTTCCCCCTCGCAAAGTGTCTAAGCACCATGAGGGGGACGTAATCCTGTAGTGCGGTAGGCTACAGTTGAGTGGACAAAAAAAAAAAAAAAAAAGTTATAGTGAGCCAAACGTCTCACCCGAGCTGTCTGGAGGGCGGCCACGTGGGCGGGTGAGCGGCTACCCCGGTCCTCTCCACCTCGTCGACGCAACACGTCGCCACTGTCCAGCGTCTCCACACGCTCTGCGGCTGCAGCAGCAGCAGCGGCGGCGGCGGCGTTTCTCTCCTCTGTCTTGCGTACCCGCTCGCTTTGTCGGACGGGCGCAACGTCGTCGGCCTGAGCGCTAGTCGAGGCCACGGCCTGCTTCAGTCTTGCCGGAGATTTTGAGCTCCGTCGACTCCTGGACGGACTGCGGCGCGACGGACTTCCGGAGCGACTACCCCGTGTCCGGCCAGGAGAAGTCTTACGCGGCGAAGATTTCTTGATGCCTATCGGGCGGCCAGGAGATCGGCTGCGAGTGGGTGACCGTGTTCGATAGGCGTCCATTGACTGAAAGCAACACACGAGATAAAATTATCATAACATAGGAACCACAAATCAATCAAGAATAAACGTCAAAGAGAGACTGTAATCGTGACGATTATACAGAAAATTGGAAAATGTTTAAGATAGAAATTCGTTCGAAATAGTTTTTTTCCCGACCAACGAAGCCGATAATTTCACAAATAGCATAACCATACGACACTGCTCGATTTTTGTTTGACATTGAACAGAAGATATTAACAAGTAGTCTGAAGAACCCGTAACAACATTCTCCAACACAACTGTCTCGATGACACGGCTAAAATAACTTGTAGCGTTCATCTTACTTGAACAGCGCTCGGCGCCAACTCGTGCTTGGTACCATCTTCAAATTGGACCTTGTAGACACCAGTGTTGTGCGTTATTTCGGCCTTGTACCAGAGAGATGCGGCGCCCGGAAATTTTGCCATCACCATGTCTCCCACCCGGTGCGGTAGCGCTTTGCTGCCACCTTTCGAGTTTTTTTTCATGGCGATTTCTGGCAAGCTGGAAAAAAACCAATAGAAAATAGCAAGAATATATGTACTACAGGACAATGCTTAAAAATATAGGTTCATCCTAACTGTTGAACAAGTTTTCAAAATGTGTTCATAATTTCCCGCCTTGGTAGCAGCGCCATCTGGTAACGGTCTCGTTGATGATGGCGTCTTTAGGCGCCAACGCTGAAAGCGACCTTGTTTTGAACTTGACTTCTCAATTAATCTTGCTGTGAATGCCCATGCACAACTGTTGAAGCAAACTCTCAAAATTGGAACCAACACTCGGGGACTGATCGCACTGGAAAACGCAAATTTCCCTAAATATTGTCCATGCCGTGAGAGCAAGGCGTGCCAGCCACTCTCAATCGTGGTCAAGAAGCGACCCGGTTACCCCTGTTCCCCGTATCTGGATATCGCTAGAGGGCGTCATGACATCAAGCCAGTCACCAATTAAATCAGCACCACACGATACTATGTTTAACGCACCCACACTGACGCGGATCTGCTAACACACAAATGTGTATGAACGATCATTATTTTGGACGTCCCAGCATTCAGGCATGATTGTTGACAAGAATAAAAATCTCTAGGTCTTTGCCAAGCGCACGTAACATACAACAAACAGGTTAAACTCTGCCCAGACATGCAATTATGTACAAAAACATCGGCAAGCTTTCAAATGCCAGGTTTTGAGAGGCTGTATTAAAAAGTACCTCGAGTTGAGGGTGCGTTGAACATTTGAGCTTGCACTGTTTAATAATCCGCACGCCACCTGATGGCTGAACTAACATTATAAACGCCGCCATATTTCGAAAGTCTTTCAAGTGCAGACTAGCCGTTAGGCCTAACAATGCCAACAGGAGCCAGCGTCGGTCAAGGAAGGCTTGCTGGGTGCATAAATGAGCCGTAAAAAACGAATATATTCAATTGGAGATCAAAACAATTTCATCCAACGATAAATTAATGGCAGTCACTTACCACGATAGCAGAAAAAATGTCGCGAAATTGGCGATAAGCCCTACACAAAATTGATCGGCACGCGAAAAAATGTAACGGACACAGCGAAGCGGACGCCAACTTCTTGCAGTCTCGCGATCCGGCGCCAAATGATACGATTGGTTCAAAATTCCCAGCTCGCTTCCTATTGGCCAATGAGTCATCCCAGACTGTTCGGGGCTCGTTCAAATTAAAAATTTGCTTCTTTAGCCACTGTAAAAGGTGTGTTCAGATAGAGTTATTGGTTTCTTAAATAATTTCATTCTTGTCGTTTAGCTTGGCCGCAACAATCAATATTTATTCATAGCTGAAAACCGTGAGAACATTATCCTCCAAATCATTGATTCTAAATTATAAAATCATTTGAAGAACTTTCTACAATTAACTGGTGTGCAAAAGACAAATTGTGGTTTGAATCACTATAAAAAATGTGACCACGAAATTTTTTGTGTTAAAACATTCTAAAGTCTAACGAAAAACTGAATTTTAGAAGGGAAAACACAGAAGAACTTCGGCAGTGCCAGTACGATAATAATAATAAATATCTGCTTATTTTGGGCACCAACTAACTTGTTGGCCAAAGGTCTGAAATTATGCCGAGATTGTGTTGATAAGTCAAATCAGCGATCGAAAGTTCAAAACAACAAATTGAGCAATCATCAAATTCAAGCCAAACACTTATTTACATATTCAATGAAAATTTATTTTCCATTTATCCAGTTACACGTGTGGTTACGTTTTCTCTTTTTTTAAATGCTAAAAGTGGAAAAGAAGCCCGAATCGGAAACAAAAAAAATACACATGTACACTCTTGTCAACATGAAAATACTGCAACATGTTGGCATTATCACTCAAATTTATATAAACAACAGTTTGTGTGGTACATTGCGCGCAAAACGCACAATCCAAACTCATCACTACTGGGGGCAGCAAACGCTGCTATAGATTGATAAAGTGAAACGCTCTTTTTCTCGCTAGCTCTATATATTCCGAACCAGTCCACAACGAATGGCAAGTACGAATGAAATAAAAAAAACAAAGCAACAGATTGCTCACACTCACAAATTGCCAGTTTCTACAACTGATAAGTCATCAAACATTCGCCAGTATCTACTGGAACACATCTACAAAGAGGTTGAAAGCCGTAACTGCAAACTCATGCTTTAAAACACCATGACATTTTATATGAAGTTATAGAAACTGAGAACGTCACTGACCCCCTTAAAAAGGAGACTGTTTTTAAACAGGAAATAACGTCTCTATTTTTTTATTTTTTGATTGAGCAAAAAACTGGACATGAATAAAATGGCAAGAAAAGACTGCAGTAGTTTTAGCCAGCAACCATAACATTGCGTTGACAGAATGATTGAATTAAAATAGGTGTAGTGAGGAGATGTGAATCAAATACAGATGCACTACAAGTTGGCACTAAAAGATGGAAGTTAATGAATGCAAGATGAAACGGTTCTGGTAAGCAGACAAAACAAAAACTGTAGTTTGATTGATGCACGTCGTAATGGGCAAACATTATTTGGTGGCACGTCAAGTTTATTGCACAGGCATCATGTCATCGTTACTCGCGATAAAAATGGACAGTTTTTGTAAGACTGACCCCCAAATGATGAAAGATGTTTGAGAAAATCAACGTCAATTCATTATGTCTCGCAAAAAGTTGATTACAAAGAATGACTTTGATTCTAGTGTAAGGATCTCTTATCATTATGCAAATCTGGCATCGACCCAACGTATCGAGTCGCGATCTACTTTTATATAATCTCCAATTTATTCTACCACAAGTCAAGGTCAAAGATAAGTGATTATTACAAAAATGGTGGTCCATAGTACAGAGAATTTATCATGGTCATTCACGGCTATTAATATTGAATTAGTTCGAATGATGTCAATAAATACGGATGATTTATTTTAACGTCAAGTAAGCACAACGATAGTCCATCTACAGGGGGATGATCGGCGAAAAAAAAATGATTGACGAAAGGGGATCCGAGTTGACCGGTCGCGTTGAAAATGACTAACATATCACAAAACCTTGCTACCTATTTCTTGTGTCGCTAATCAGAAAGAGCAAAAAGCGAAAACCTGACATAATAAAATAAAGCTCAACAAACGGCACGTTGCAACACGACGTTCCGCGGTCGAACGTCAAACAAAAAAAAATAATAAGAGGAGAGAAAATGAAAGATTGGGGAGCAACAAAATGCCTGGCGTAATAATAATAGTAGCCGATGGTTTCCATATATACATAGTCAAAAAATGTAACAACCATGCGAATATTATAGTAGTGATTAATCAACAGCGAAGCGCGATGGGGGCGAGTACGCGCGCAGACACACAAACAGACGAGGAAACCACAGCCAAATTTGTAAATAAATTAAAAGATCATCGTATTCATCATAATCGATAGCGTTATTTTTATAATAATTGGCGCGCTTGCCCGCTCTCGATACCAAAGAGGGCGAGAACATTCGATGGCGAAAACATCCCCCCTCAATACATACATGTTACAAAGAGTGTCGACGTTGGCTCGGCAGTTCCGGAGACGGCGTATCACAAATCATATCGAGTCCGGGTCCAATAAAAGAACAACGCCGAATAATTGTCATAGAGAAGTTTAACGCGAATCGGGGCAACCGATTCAAAAAATGTACACACACATACACAGCACAGTCGGTACCCTTGACCAATTGGTTTCCGTTTTTCTAAATTAAAAAAAAAACATATTTGACAGTTTGCGAAATCATTACAACTACGACCAACGTATTGGAACCCTGTCCAACGCTTCCACCTTTCGAGACCAGGATTCCTTTTTCTGCTCGAAAACGCATCCATTCGCTCAAAAGGTGTTGATTTTGTGGAAGTCGTAGCAATACCACATTTTCGCACCCTGTCCAAAAAATTGCATTACAACGGGCTTATCGACAGAAAAGGGTCGATAGTGTCCGACACACATCGGTAAAACGCGGCTAGACTGCGGGTAACGGGCCACAAAGGATGGAGTCGTGTGCCACATCAGACGCAATGCCGTTTCACCAACATGATCCGCTCGCCAGTAGACACTAAATCGTTGGATAAAAAGCACAGCGGCCAGGGTCTCACTGGTCCCGCAGTCAGCGTCACGGCCACCTTTCCTTCATCCGTTCTCCTTTTTCGTCTCGACGAATGTGAATTGATCTCATCGTACATACACGGATAAAATGCGATAAACGGTCAAGCTCGATGCTCCAAACTCCCACATGATGCGGATCAATATGGGTAGGCAATCAAACCAACAAATTGAATATAAATTCTACGAGTAACATTCAAACTCCCGAACAAGTCAATAGTACCGTATGGCTAGTACAACGTACAGCTATTTGGGAGTCTCATAAATATGTAAATGTCCCCCAAAATCATCTTCCTCTGCATCCATCATATTAATACTATGGAGGGAGGAGAATAACGATGAGCAACCAGTGCCAGTGCCTCGGGCACGCTACATTGCTAACGACATCGCACCACTCCACTGATGCATGCATTCCATTTATAATGGGAAAGATTTTTGTTAGAACGTCTGTGTGAATTTAATCGACTCATGTTCGTCTCTTTCGTTCGGTCTGTTCCGAAGTTCATGTTTCTCCATTTCTTCTCGTTATTTGGCAATCGACTTTCAAGTGAATGTCTCCAAATTGTCAACAGAGTCTGATCGGACTCTAGAAATGTGATGCGACAGACGCTAAAAAATTATACCTCGTGTTCCGTTCAGGCGAGTAACAACATTGTTGATCATGTCGGTATTCAAATGTAAGCCACCTCCAATACAATCTAAAACAGCGAAAAGGTATTACAAATGGCGTTCCTAAAGATGCACCAACGTCAACTGACACAAAATCTACCAATGCTAAAAAATGTCTGTTTAAAATTTTGGTTGCATAAAACTTGACGGGCGTTTGATTAGTTATACCAAACTTTGATGTCAAACTGCCAAAAAAGAGAATTTCGTTTGTTCGACAAAATCTACCAATGCTAAAAAATGTCTGTTTAAAATTTTGGTTGCATAAAACTTGACGGGCGTTTGATTAGTTATACCAAACTTTGATGTCAAACTGCTAAAAAAGAGAATTTCGTTTGGGAAACGTATATGGGTCCCCATTACATCAGCCTACCCTTAAAAAAAGACAAATGTCCATTTTGATTAAAAACACAACCCCCCCTAATAAAAAATCTAAATTGTCGTCCCAAGCATCTAAAAAACTCAAATGTACAATAAGCTAATGGCACGATTGAAACACTACCTAGTCGTCTAAAAACAAATGGGTTTTCATGTGGTTTTAAAACGGCAGCTGGAGCACCCGCCTAAAAAAGAAGTGTACCCATTATTCGTTGTTACTTTCTGATCGTCTACCGGTAATTAAAATAACAATAATGAAAAACAAAAACAGAGATGACATTTACTCTAGTGGATCTACCCGGTCCACCTGTCCAAATTACGATCGACTTGCGCGGTTGTATGACGAGACAAGTCCCGGGGATTGCGGCCTACTGATCGTTGGAAGACGACACGGGGACGAGAGGAGTTTTACAGTTTGTATGATGTAAATCGCCAAACATGGTGGCCATTCGTTTTCGAGGTGCGGCAAACATGCGATGTCAAGTCTCGTTTTAGCTAAAAACAAAAACCGTCGCTACGGTTGTCTTAACGGTAGTTCGCAGCCGATTTTAATGATGCTCTCCGCTCCCGCGTGCCCTCTCGTGGCCAACCCTCGAGTTCGCTCGTGCGCAGATGTATAAAATGAACGCCGTCGTCAAAAGTTTCACGACCGCGAAACGATATAGAAAAAGTAGAAACATCCTGACGAATGCCAAGCACACAGAGTAGTAGTAGTAGTTGTGGAAGAAATACACGTAGAAAACAGACTCTGGAGAGTAAATTCAGCTTACGTCCTCCCCCGCCTCACGTCCAACGTTCTATAGACATCAATATCTCTTCTCAGCATTTTTCGAGCTTGTCCAATCACGCGCCGGCGCGCACTCGTTGTCACCAATTGCGTCTCGCTTGGGTCGTCACTAGGTGGAGCCATCTCACTGGCGGAGCTTACCGTCGGTTCAATTCCACTTTGATTGCTGAAACACACAAGAACGGGTGAATTAAAAGCTTGAGGCAGGTTTCGCAGCTCTAGTGGTTGATAAAATGCACGGACTATAAATCTAGAAATAGAAGTTCCAAAACGACGGTGCGCTGTATCATTTTTCACCCTCGGATCCTTCGTCACCGCATGTCGGTTGATAAGAAAGTTCATAAGGCAGCAAAATGCTTTCTAAATATTAACATTTTTTTTTAAAGATTCAACTTCAAGATTTCTTTCTTACGCCCAAAGTAGAAACTTCACTTCTTTCGGCTTACCGTCAATAATTTCCAGTTTCATTTTCTGCATCTCTTTGCGAATCTCCACCAAAATTTCTGCCTTCATTCGTTCCAGTTCATAAGCATCGCCGCCACCGTCTCCGCGTATGTCTTCCATGCCCGAAGTGGAGCCGAACCTTTTTGCAAACCACAAATTAAAGTATTTCTATAAATCTTTCTCTAAGACCAACATGTGTGCCAAATTTTAATGGAATCAATTAAAGATTTGCAATTTTATGATCAAATTCCTAACCAAACGTTTTATTTTTGGACCACCCTGTATGAAGTCCAGTAACTACTGAACCAAACCTTTTTCTGCCTTTAGGTGATTCCGCTCCGCCATTGGAAGACTGGCCGTTCTTTCCGTTAGTACCGTTAGTTGTGGCCTTGTCCCAGCTACGTTTACCATCCGGAGTGGTCAACTCTTTGCTGTCGGTCTCCTTTAATTGACCAAACATTCGAAGTTCTGAATCTATTCATTGGCTCAAATGAATTTATTGAAAATACAAATATTGAATAATCATTTGCATTGTGCCTGCAATTTCAGTAAACAGCCAATTTTAAATCATCACAGTCAGTCCCTTTCAAGGCAATCCACGTTTGGTTTGATTTCAGGCTAACAACCCAAAACGAGCATTTAAGAATCCTCACTACTCGTAGATAGACGAAATACTCACAACATAGGTTCCACCAACGTTTTCACAGGCGGCTCGTCTAAAAACGTCCAATAAGAAAAAATTAATTAATCGTAGAATATTTTTTCAAATTCTGTTCAAAGAGCTGGAAAATAGTTATTTAATTTCCCTCCCCCTAATCGTTACGGGCTATCAGATTTGGCAAAAGCCCAAATAAAGGGTTCATCCCTAATCACTGACATTCTTTTAACCATTGGCAACAAACGTGCATATATATAACACATAAGAAATTTTATCATTTTTATTTCTTAGTCAACAAGGTAAGTGGTATAATTAGAAAATATAATACAACATAAATTAAAGCATAAACCACAAAACCTTGTGAAAATATTGAGCACTCATGATGCAAACAGCAAAATTCAAGCCTCAATTTTATCAAACATGCTCATCAGTTTGTTACAAGCGCCTTGATGCACACTCTCTGCGGAAGAATCTAAACTCACCTTCTTGCCAACGTCTTAGCCATCTCGTCCATCATACTGGCCATTCCTCCCATCTGTGGCCGCTCAGCTGGCGGGCCCTTGGTCGTTCCGTACGGACTCTCGTTTTCGATAGCCTGGAATTGGGACGCCGGAATCAGCATATCGTAACTTTGGCACGTATCGTTTTGCCACGGGTGAAATTGGGTAACCAAAACTGCAGAACTAATCGATGTACTTGATAAGCGCCATGTAACAACGCCGTCTATTTATGTTGCATTTCTTGGCAGCATTCCAGGATATCAATTTTGTCAACGTCATAATAAAACGTGCCCAATGTCTCAGTCTGATTTTGTGTAACGTGCCAAATCTATTCAGATATTTTCCAGGATCTTGACACTTGAAAATAATGTTATCGACATCTATTAGGTTGCGATATTTTCAAACATTATCATTTTTTCACAACAAATTCAATGATTTAAGGAGAAATTAAATTGAAA
Organism: Mycogona germanica; assembly: GCA_034698785.1. Taxonomy (NCBI): domain Eukaryota; kingdom Metazoa; phylum Arthropoda; class Diplopoda; order Chordeumatida; family Chordeumatidae; genus Mycogona; species Mycogona germanica. The sequence continues at coordinate 33,760 of JAQGBY010000528.1, read as the reverse complement.
ACAAAATTAAACTCAGCATCAGTAAATTTTAATTTTTCTGCAGAAAATTTGCAGGAAAATTTGCAGGAAAATAAATTTCACCGATTGTATTGTAGTAAGTCCACATTTCCGAAACTACATCGACCGCGTCTCATATCGTAAAAAAATAAAAACCGAATCGTTTACCTTAAGTGACGTCTTTCGTAGTTTAGCATTGGCCAACGCGTTGGCCAGCGAACCGCCTGCCACATCGTTGTCGTATCCGCCTCCCATGAAGGGTCCGGGTGGTGGGGGAGGCGGCGGTGGAGCCTTGCCGGTGGGTTGGGGTGGTGGCGGGGGTCCGGAAGCGACGGGCATCATGCCCATGTTGGCCGCCGGCATTGGCGGAGGGGCGGGCGGGGCTGCCGGTGGGGTAGGGGGCGGGGGTGGTGGCGGAGCCGGGGCCGAGCCGGGAGGCGTTGGAGCCGGAGGTGCCGAGGAGGTCCGGTGATGTCCGGCAGAGGAGGCGGTGCAGACGGTGGGCAGCGGGGCAGCGGCTGGCGTCGGGGGACCGCTGATTGAATGATTTACGGCTGAACGAACACAGGGAAAGAGACAGAGAACAATATGAATTTTTTTTTTAAATCATGCGAAATTGTGACTTGTTGAATGGACACAAATAACGGTAAATAAAAATTCTCCCGGCTGGTACAGAATAATTTCAATTAAAAAATATGGTATTTATATCGTAATTGAATTGAATTAAGCAAATACAGTTTCGTATAATTCAGTCATCGATATATTTGTGCAAAATTTACATAGTAATGGGGTCACAAATAAAAAACAAATATAATAGAAAATAGCCATATCAAAATTCTGAAACGAATAATTTCTGAACATTGCTCTTCACGTCGTTGTCCTTCCCGAGTAACACTGAGATGATCAGGCGAAGCAAATTTCTACAAATTGCCGTTCCAGGCAATCAATCGGTGAAAAGGAGTAAACATCGCAAACTACGTTCACACTCACATTGTGGTGGCACGTGTTGATTGATGAGACGCCGGTCTCCCATTTCGTCTCCTGGGGGTCCCCTGTTGGTGAGAAAGAAAGATTGGGCATCAAATTAAGTGTAAACGATCAATATACTGACATACGACGTGCTTTGATGGGTTGCTGAATAAATTTATTACACTGTCAAACCACGTTATTTTCCTAATACGAAATATGCGAATGACCTACTGCGAGCAACAGAAGATGTATAGCAAATTATTTGTCGATTTCGAGTGAATTCATTCAAAGTATTGTACAAAATTGTAAACACTTTTACAACAGAGACAGCTCATGTCAACTCACCTGTAACGCTGATAGTCCAAATCTTCGTAATCCGAGTTGGGCCCATTCACGTAGCCATACAGGTTCTGCCCCTGGGGTTGCATCTGTTGCATCTGCTGCTGCTGGGGCGCGATCATCATGCCGGGTGGGGGCGGCGGCGCCTGGGCAGGCGGTGGCCGCTGCTGGTTGGCGCTGAGGATCTCCAGCGCGCGCAGCATGGCCAGCGCGAAAGCATCGGCATCTTCTTTACTGCTAAAGTTGAGCCCGTAGACGTTCTTGTTGTCGCGCCACTGGTGAAAGGTGGGCGTGGCCTGGTTGTATTTGAGCCCCTTAAGGATGGCGCAATTGATGACCACCTCGTGATTATGCAACTTTCGTCCGACCACGCGGAACGTGTTGTTGAGGACATGCTGGTAGATGTGCACCTTGGACAGGCCGCTGGAGGAGCCGCTCGGCACCCACTTTTTGTTTAGGTCGTCGTAGATCATGACGGAGGCCCTCGCCGCCGCGATCGACTGTTCGCTAAGGAAAGAAAAAATAAAGCCGATTAAAACAGGAAATAATTTTAGGCTATTTCGTATTTTTTTCTTTTATTTAAACTTGCACATTCAGATGTACCTTGTTTGATGTAATAATAAATACACGTAATTTGTTGACTGTTAGAATTTAATTTAACTTTTTTAATTCCTCGTAATTTTTTTAATTCATCAAAATGACACTGGAATAGAACACAATTCGAGTCGTGTCGTTTCTCTCTATGTCGGGAATCATGATTATAAATAGCGAATTGATTATTTGATTGCACTTGTTTGTGAAATGTTTTTGGATACAATAATTGATTGAGTGATGTTTTGCCTGAATTTATTCTTAAGTACCGATTGTTTTTTGTTTCTGTTTAGTGATCTGCCTTAATTGCTTTCGTGGTTTGTCTTAGTCAGTGTGCCAGATTAACAGTTATTTTATGTGCTTCTGCGAACATTGCCATAGCAATATGCGGAAGCACTTAAGGCAAGTGATGTAATCTTTTCTTTTCTTTGCATCACGTTTGATTGAAATTTAAAAAAAAATTAATCAACATTTTAACTGTTTCATTTTGACGGTATGTACAGGAACGAGCAATTTCACGAGTTGCTGCTGTAAATTTGAAGCTCCTTATGGAAATTTCGTCGAAAAGGTTTTTCCAAAAATAAATAAGACGAGTGTGTCGGACCACAGAAAAAAAATGGAGATGTTGTCGACAAGGAGGACATTTGTAAACTTCTCACATCCGCCACGGGAAGTAGTCCATTTCGCCGACGATGACTGCGTGTGCGAACGAGCAAACAACAAAAACAGACCCCCAATGGAATCGTGTTAATATTGCGCAAGTTTGGAGAGGTTGAGAAACTGCACACAAAAAATGGAATAATTAAATGAGTTTTGAAACTCAAGACATGACCTCAAAACCATTTAGGACCGACACTTTCTCGAGGGCCAAAACGTCTTGCAGCTGGTCAAGTTGTCGGTGCACATTGCCACCCTGTTAAAAATTATTTACCACTACATTTTCAAATTCTCGTCTTTTTAGAGAGTTCTTGTCTAACCAAACCGGTTCATTCGACTCGACCTCAAATGAAACTATTGGACGGTAAGATGGGAAGATCGGATATATCTTGTCTCGAGTGAAACTCTCTAGTTTGGTCGCGTGGGGCGGCAGGCAGCTTAAGAACACGCAATCGTTTATATATACAATTGTCACTCCAAAGTGTTCGCGCAATTAATTTGAGAAATGGGCGACACGCGTGGGAGGAATTGGCCTATTTAAACCAGAATATAATCTAGAGCCTCGCTGCGTTCATTTAGCTGGGCTATAGACACTGTGCCTTAAAAAAATGTGGCGCTCATTTCGCTCATCTGTCGTCGTTAGAGGCGCTTAATCAATCCAATCCTCACTCATCGTTGGGAGCGCTCAACGAACGACAGTACAATAAACAACAACTATTGATAAAACAGACATATCTACAATTATTGATCTATTACAATTGTCAGGAACAAATTGGATCTTCGAAACGCCACCAGATGACACCAACAATTATCGAGCCCAGGGGGAATACAGACGCGGGATGCTTGCTAATGGCAAACGAATTGCGCGCATTTGTTCGACATTGTGTGGTCGGATGGAGCGAAATTTCTATAGAGATAAAAAAGGACAGGAAATTATTGCAGCCCCTTCCGCGCTTTGCAATCTCTCAGCTCGCTGCGATGAACACCGACAACAATTACGTCTTTACACTACAAGAACAAACACACTAGATTACCGACGTCAAAGGCAAATTCATTTAGGAACTCGCAGAAACGTTGCTTTAAAAAAATTTCACCGTTTCGTCACCCGGCACTATAAAAGCACTCACACATCGTCCACCACCATTTCCATTAACGACTCGAACATGGTCTTCTGGCGCCACGGTAGAACGGGAGAATAATTTTTCAGACCAGCTAGTTAAAACTGATGGGGGATAAGTCTCTCCAGGACAGCGCTGGATGAAAGATGGCAATAAATTAGAATAGGCAACCGTGAATAACGTTGATGCTTCTGGATTCGAACGTCGCTGACCGAGGCAGCAGTCGACGATATACAAACGCGACTGTTTAAACGATTTTCAGAAATATGCTTGAAAATAATTTTATAAATTTCTTGGGCAGAACCGGGTCTTTGCACTCGAGCGCAAGAGAGTCGACGAGTGTCTGAAAGATTTCAGAAATAAACTTGGGTTTGAAAATTATTTTGGGAAATTCTCTCACAGGACTTGGGTCTACGCACGGGGGTGACGATTGCGAAACTCGACTTTTTCGGCCGACGTCGTCAAGAAATATGGTGTGTGTGTGTGCGTATGCACTTTTCAAAAAATTGAGGGTGGAACAGAAATTCCAACGACGGGAACCAAAAATAGACGAGTTGTCGCAATACATTCACAAAAACTAATTTTTGGCTACTGTAGAGGGGTGAGAGCGAGACGCTGACACCGTTTTGGTAAAGTGGAGCAAACAGTGTGCGATAATGTGTGTGTGTGGGTTGAATACGGTGTTCCATATTTTCTCCCATGATTGATATATTCGATAAATATTAATGATTCAAATTTATTAGTGACACTAGCCGATATTACTAGCGTGCCGTTGGCGCCAGTAAACGATAATCAAGCCACAGATCACCGAAAACTCGACAAATTCACCAGAATCAAATACGAATTTTTTTTTAATTCTCTGTAGTGTATATCACAACAGGATTTTTTCTGTACCCCTCTTGGTGCTTAGACACCATCATGTGAGGGACACATAAAAAGTTACTCGTACAACTCAACACGTTCCAGAAATTTCTAAAAAAATATTAAGAGAAATATTGCGTTTATCATATTGCTGCATACAAATATTTATTTATCGAATATATATACATAATACAGACTGAGAAAATACATTAAAAAATTTCGTTGTTATTTCGACCTAGACCTTTTGACGACTCCATGACGACTTATTTTTTGTTTTGGATTCTGCAAATTGTTATAAATTGTAAATATTGAGTTATTATGAGAATTATTGTTATATATTGAGTTTAAATATAAAGTGTAATAATTGTTGTAAATTGTATTGTTCAAGCGTCTCTGGCAAACTCATCAAATAATTAAGAACTCATGATATAACATTAACTCCCAGGTGCAGTTGTGGAGATTTATATGACAGAAACATATATATTTTTTTTAATCTAATCGGGAATTCATCATGTAAAATGATTGATTGACATTGAAGAGAACATTGATCAAGGGACTTTTAGAACTTAAAATCAATATTCCCAATGACAACGATCGGCCATCACAACCATCATACTATCTGAAGAATTGGAGTACCGTTATAATTTGTCTCGATTAGTCGAACAAGTCGTCTCAATCCTGTAATCTCCACCCAGCCCCACACCAGGAACCCAAACCCTTTCAGTGGTCAACACGTCCACAACAACTAGCCTACGCCTGAATGATGCTTTTTGGGAGAAACTCTCTCCTAGCAACGTCGCACGCTCTCTTGTGATCCGTTGCCTAGCAACTCCACAAAGTGAATGGCATCCTCTCTTTCGCATTCCCGAACATGGCGCGAGAAAAAGACGCCACCATCACCATGCACGGGAAAGCGAAACTGCCGATAAATTGGAACTCCTTCCATCACCACCAGAGCAACACTTTCCGAAATTCGAACGATCTCCAGTTCACCAGGAATCTCGGGGTCATTATTATTATTTTGGGTAGCTGCGTTCAGAGTTTGATAAAAACCCGTCCACGGAAGATCGTTCAAAACGAATACAGTCAGCGTCGTCACAACAGCGATTACGGTTTTAAAAAATGCATTCACTAAAATGTACCAGTACTGTACAAAATGTACAGTTCAGATTCTTGAATAATTGACGTCAAGAGCTTTAGAACAATCAAGAACAGTCAGATTAGTTCTACCTTCCATTTCGAATTCAGAGACATGGCATTTCGTACGAATTCGTCCTCCATGTATGAGACCAATAAAAATATACCTATCAAAAAGACTAAATTCAATCATCCGTGTTGCAAATATGATTTTCCTTTAACAAATTCTCACGGTCAAAACAAATTTGCGTTTCCCATGATCTCACCACAAATTTTCTCCAAAGGAGATGATTCCATGGTCAATTTGCTGTCCCCTGTATTGACCTAGCTGTCACTCATCAATTCAAGAGTGAAGGAAACGAGGACCAATGGCAGCTCACGATAAGATATCGTATATTGAATTATTGCCGACCAATCAATTGGGGAATGTCAATAAAAATTTCAAATTGCGCTAGAATAGATGGGAGGGTGCAGATGTACTCCACTTCCACCCTTCCGCTACCGCCCACCATCTCGCCTGGGCCGCGTTTCCCAAACGAACTATCCGCCCGGCTGTTGCAGCTGTTCTGCTCTAGTCCGACCGCGAAGAAAAAATGTCGACGCACGACACACCCACGCCACCCAGCGAGGAGCAAAGGTCAACGACCGGCGCCCAAAACAACTTTCAATTTTTTTTTAATTCCAGCGAGCGCGTCAGCCAGTTTTATTAAATGGTGTGGCGGGCGTGAAAACATATGGCTGTCGATTGATTGTTGACGTTCTGCCTTTTCGCTTTGGGGCCATTCGGAACACACACACATGCACTCAAGCACGCTCGTAGACAGTCGGAAAAAGAGAATTTTAAAACAGTTACACTGGGGAAGGTCGCATTCTACATTCTGGGAATTGGTGATGTGCGTTTTTTGGCGCCGCCGCCAAAACAACGGATCTGGCGCAAATGAAACGAATGTATGCCCGCGTGTTTCAATCCAGGGTGTGGATGGGTTTCCTATTCATGGTATGGTAGGCTCCACGGCCCTCCAGAGACCCCGTATACCAGAGTAGCAGCTAGAACTACAGCATACGATTCTGTAAAATAATAATAATAAGTCAGACTAGCGCCTGTCCACCAGAATTGCCCACCGAGATTCGCAGTGACTAGTCCTCGCATGATATGTATTCGTATTCGGTGATTCAAGGATGATTTAAAGAGATTCATCAAAGGGGACTCAAGTTCCAACAACGTCAAAGCGGTAGAAAATGACCTCAATAAAATGTTAGCTAAAGGGATTTCAGTAAACCAGATCTACGCTCTTTGGCTCAAACAGAGGGTTAAACACTCTTTTCACACGGTGTCTTCCATCTTGATTCCACGTTTGCGAGAAACCCCTTTCCAAAAATCAAAATTGGGAGTGGGTCTTGCGACGATATATAAAAAAAGCATCAAGAGTAAGGCGATCCTAGCTGCCAAGTTCAAGGGGCCTCCTTGTAAAAATAGTTCAGCGCACACCCTCTTTCAATGTCAACAACAACTTATCATTTTGCAGGTCTGTAGAATGGTCTAATCATTTTGCGAAAACTTTTCCGAGAAAATCGATTATTTTGCGAGTCCATAGGTGATACATATGTTTCATTCCTCTCAACAAATGGCGAAGAGCTAGCTCGGTTGTTGCAAAAAAAATTGGATGCATGATTTTTTTTAAATGATCTGATCGATTGTTGTCTCGTTTATAGCTTTTGAGGCACGAAACTATCTGTTAGAGATGGTACACACCTGGAACTGTGTTTACACAATACGTCTATAGTCCGTTATAAACACAAAAGTTCATTCAATTTAAAATATTTAGGAAATATTTGCACGTCAGCCTATCCAGGCTGCCTCGCCCAAATCGAATTTAAACACATGCTCGAAAATCCAGCAGCACCGATTAAGGCGACTCATCGGTGTGCAATGACGAAGGGTGGCTCAACCAGTCGGGTTAGGGGTGGGCAGGGTGACGCCACACTCGTCATGGCGGGGTTCGACTGCCCGCCGCAGCATGCAGAGTTGGTGGAGATGATGTGGCCTACTATGTTGAACAAACAAACACACGCGGGGGGAAAAACAGACAGACAGGTTCCAGCACCCGCGAAACCGTTTCGCAAACGGGCCAATCCATATTGGGGGCTACATGTGCGCCCCGGCAAAGCTCAGTCGAGTGAATACCACGTCCACCAACCCATCAAAACTGAATTGGACGAAATGAACAGGTTTCATTGTTTACCGGATGTCATGTAGTGAGTTCAAAAGGGTCACAAGCATTGGAAAACCTGAAATGGCCAGATAGCCTCCACCAATATGAAACATGATTTCGTTGTGGCTTAACGTCACGTAGAGAGTGACGTGTGCCCGTCCACACGGAGCTTTCAAAAGCTGTTCTAATATTTGGCAGCCACATTGAAAAAACCCTCGTAATGCGTAGGTGCAAAGAGCAGGTGGGACGGGGGGATGGTTGAACGCCGCACTCGCCGAGTGTCTCATGCTGCAGATGCAATCAACACTCGCGCGAGTTGGAACAGTGCAGTTGGGACGCCCCGGCAGGGCAGATGAATAAGATGCGACCAGGTGGGGCTCGTTTTTCCATCACACGTCACAAAGTCGAACTCCCCCGCCAGGATAAAACCTAAAAACTGAGAGTGAGAAAATCGGGAGTGCACAAATTGCTGCAGACTACCGAATCGATGACTGACTGACTGTAACAGGTAAAAAGGAGGGCGGGGGCCGGCCGGAATACGCCGATTGATCCAACTACATTTTGGCACTCTCGAGTGTGCTCCCCTCGCATAGTGCCTAAGCACCAAAAGGGGTACAGAAACGCCTACAGTGATGACGACAGACTACAGTGATGGGAAATAATAAAATAAAAAAGAACCATTTTGATCCGTTGGAGACGAAGGGGGAGGGCGCTTCGAGGAAAACAAATGAAAATTGTTCAAAACTTTCTCAAAAGTAAATCTAAAATGGACGTTGGCTGATAAAAGGCGCCGAACACTTTATTTTTTTAATTGAACATCCAGTGGCCGATGACCTGATGTCTCGACGATTTAAATTTGAGAATAGCGTTTGCCAAAAAATAATTTCTATATCAACAACGACGTTTTTCTGCTTTGAAAACAATAATTTTTTATTTAAATTTAAAATTGATCAGACATTTTTTGCCAGAGATCGAAATATTGACAACCAGTCCGACCCAAATGAACCAGCCAGTATCTGCCATTATTGCGCACGAAACACCGGACCATCTATTTACCGGTTCTCAATGGTACTTGCACAAAGAAAAGACGAGGCACATATCATGGCAATTTAATTTGTGTGGCGCACTGGCAACGTCCCACAGCAACACTTTACTCAATTTACTCGGCCGGACTCTCAATGAACTACCATTAGCGCTGAACACGACACGAAAATTCCCAACCGGTAACCAGCTCGGACTAGATTCCGGATACGAAGAGCCAACGCTTATATTAGATTGGGAAATTCGTTTACAGGGTATATAGAAATGAAAGTGACCAAGGCTAGTAGTCATTTTCATTTCCGACCAACCCCCAATTCTTTCCACAAACTGTAAACAGAGTTTGTCGGGTTTTGTAATTTTCCCCAAACAAAATTGTGTACATGGAGTACATTATAGGTGCAAACTTGCCTGTTTACACAATTGAACTGAAAGCAGTCTATGAGCCTATACTTAGTTTAGCGGAAGTGAACTGTGCTCAACGTGCTGACAAACACGTAGCATGACGTCCACAGGATACGGTTTGTCGGAAATTGCACACAAAGTATTATCACTTGTCGGTCCCCGGGAGGAAAATGAGCGAGCAGCCCACACAGGTGCGCTCAAAGTATTTCTCGAAATTGCAGGATAAAATTATGCAAATTTTACTCGAGAAACCATCCTCGCTGGAGAGTGGTGGAGGTCTGAGTCTTTTGCGGTCACGCAGTGTCAAGACGAAAGGGAAAGTTACACAACAATTGTGTGTTCAACGGAATTTGGACTGGTTTCTAACGCTGAACTCATCTTGTACAGTAGTGTTGATACGATCTGAATAAAAAATGGAAAATTTAGGTTGAGGATCAACCACTTGTCACGTCCACAGAAAATCATTAGATTTTAATATACCCATTCTAAATCATAAGTTATATTTCTGTTTACGTAGATTTCGAATTTACTGTATTTGATACGAATCACTTCCCCACGACGTCGTTTTCAGATGGCGTCAAACCAAGTCCAGAATGCCCTCAATCAGAAGCGCCGCTTTCATTTTCGATTGCAAGACACGCGTTTATCGGTCCCGCAATGTCATGCATGGGGTGCAGTCTTAAAATTCAACGAATCGGTGTCAAAAGAAGGCATCCCGTCAAACCTCCCGACAAGACTCTGTACGCTGATTAATAAACCGACGTTCGTCCTTCCGCAACGCTTTCGTAATCGTTGTCAAAAAATGTGCGCAGGCTCGCCGGACGGCGGGGACATCATTTGGCGGACGAAACAAAAATAAGCAAATTTAAATCAGAATCGTCAAAAAAGAGGTAGCCGTAAACGTTGACGGCATTCGTCGGCTGGCGAAACGGCAACAGGAAGAAGCCATTTTTATCTAAAAACAAAAGAGACAATTTTCTTTTGTTCTCCCTGCGCTTAACCTCGTCCAAGAGGACAAGTCGAACCGGAGGGAGGCGAAATAAAAGAAATTATTTGAAGGGCTAATCTCGATTGCTGCGGCGGCGGCACGTTAACATTGGGCCCTGATATTTACGACTTTGATGATCTCATCTACACTCGTCACAAAACTTGATCAACAGGATAAGAATTACGAATAAAAATTCATAGTGAGATTGACGATCGCATGCTGCACCTTGCTCGTGCGTGTACCTCGGTTTGGGTGGATGGTGGTGGGTAGTGGGTGAGACAATCTGTTGATTGAACTTGGAATGAAAATTAAGAGCTACATTTTAGCGCATGGAGCGAGTGCGAAGAGGATTTCATGGGAGGGCTGAATTAAATTTTGTTGATTCTGAGCTTTGTTGTTCACAGTGATAAATAAATAGAATGTAATTTTGTTACAGAAGACTACAAGTATAGCAAGAACAATACAACAAAAAAAAGTAAATGTCGTAGTAGGAAATCAAATCAAAATGGTCAGAAACCCAGAACACTACAGGGTCGGGGTCGGACGTCGTTGTTTCCCCAGTCGTGTTCTGTCATTTACACTGTATTTTGCTTACATTTGTCGTTATCAGCAAAATTACATGTGCAGCGAAAGCTAGAGTTAAAACAATTGTTGCAAAAACACAACTGCAACAACTCACATCGCCACCAATAGATTCGATAACTGATTACAGCATTACATCCTTTTATCTTCAACGTCAATTTTTACTCACCCATTTCTGTCAATCTTAACTCGTACGTGTACATGATCGTGTTTTATCAGATACATGTGCATGTTGTTGCCTACATGTGGACAGTGTGCGAATTGGAATTTCCGAGCAGAGGGGGTGGATAAGGTCGGCACGCCTCATTAGGAAAATTGGGAGGTGGGAGGGGATACTAATATGCTAGCGATTCAAGTCCTATAATTCATAAGGAAATATTTTATCCCCCTCCCTAGACTCAACAACAAACAATAAACTACAGACGCAGCAACAGATCAAAAACATGAATTCACGAGTGATTCATTAAATTAATTCCCAGAGGAGGGTGGGTACAGACCTTGTTCGCGGAAACCAGTGATGGCTGACATGTACTTGACCGCAATATTGAGCCCGTCTTTATCAAAAACGGGACATGGGATTTCATTTCGGGAGGATTTTCCGTGACGAAGATGATATAAATTAGCATCACCTGTTCAAAAATGTGGACATTTCCTGTCCACATTTGTAACAGCGCGACAATGTCTGGATCAGTGTCGACTGAAAAAATTGTCTGGTTAGCCTTTATTTGGCCGCAGCCTTTGTCATCAGTTTTAATTAATGATCGCGTATAGATCAGTCAGGAGGTTGAAGATATCTACGTCTTAATTTCGGTAAGATCGGACACGGAGGATTTTATGTCGCCCTCCCCCATCCCCATCATCCTCGCCAAAGCTCGACCCGGGTTTGAAACCCGTTCTCGGGAGACAGCGAGGGCACCGACCTACGATACACATTATACATTCACGTCTAGTCACAAGTCGGCGGTCGTCGTCGCAGATTGCAGAAGACCAATATTTCAATGAACGGAACCACGATTCCAGCCACCCGGTCAGATCAGGGAGGGAACAGGGTCAGGGGAGAAACGAAATTCAAGACCCGACCGAGACTCTCTCTTGATCCACGGTGTTGTCGAGGCGGGCGGCGGACTTACCTCATTTTTGATTCGTAGCAAACTGTCTAGGTTGATTCGGTTACGATCGGCTCGCCTAAAACGCACACACAATCGCGCTCATTCGATTCTGCGCACCACCGGTCCACCGTGTGTAATCCCCGTTACATTCGAAACGATCGTGTACGGGCGACGAAATTTGATAAAATACGACTCGGGAGTCGGTGGGGAGAAAAATCACGCAGCTACTCGAAGCGGCGTCCAAGATGATTTCAGTCGGCCATGTTTGATCCAGTCTCCCCGCGTCTCCGCAAGATGTTTTAAACCAAGGCCGGCGCCACCTAGCGGTAAATGACGCATGCCAACATTCGACCCCAAGAAACGAACTTTGTTAGTAATTTCTAAACTCGAGTCAATGGCAATATGTTCGCTACATTAATGTTACTCCGCACACTGAATTCGATGTCAGGAAAAAACATTGTCAGCAATTTTCAAACTCAAGTGCAAAGGCAATATGCGCGCTACGTTGATGCTCCTCCGCAGATCGCCTAGATATAAAACAGTTCCGAAATAAAAATCAGGAATTTATAGAAACAATATTGTATCGCGCTAAGAAATCAATCTAGAAAGTTGTACGTGATGAATTTTATTTTTGTACACACACTAATAAATGCTATAATGAAGAAATACTATAATATTCTGGATTGCAGTCTGTATTGTCGAGGGTGGCGCTACCGTCGTCACAGCCACCACCGATTTTTAAATCTGCTGGCCCTAGGCCAGGGTCAGTCATCAGGGCTAGTACAAATCATTGGCATCGAATGGTGTACTAGCTACTAGCACTTTTGATCGTTGTTTTGGTTTCAGCTGGAAGACTCCACAGAGATGGCTGAAGATGATCTTGTACTTTATGAATGTGATGTTGAGCAGTGTGATGTTTGTATGGTGGCGGGGAATGGGATCCTGGGACTTGTCGAAAGGACATGTAGTTGCAAACTTGGTATGACGGATTTGAAACGGATGAAAAATCGCCACAACGTCTTAAATGGTAAATGAACTATCAGGACCGTCGAGAAACGCCAATTTTTCCTCACATGTAATTGAAACTTTGTCTAGAAATATTTTTCTAATCAGTCCTTGAAGGCATTGATTGGTTAGAATAGTTATGTGGCAATTGTTGCATAAAGTTTACCAGTACTGGTTATACTTCTAGTTCTAGGATTTTGTCAGTTGGCGCAGGTGACCTCCTTCTTGGCCACCACCACCTCCAGATGATCGTCCCGCTCGCCAATCTGCGGCACCGAGTCCTGGCACTGGACAGGCAGCGTCAACTGCTGCACAAAGCCCATTTCGATGCGATGAAACACGTCGGCGCGCTGATGCCAGCCGGTGACGATCAGGTCGCGTCCTTTCATTTTGGCCTCCACGTTGGCCAGCGCCAGGTTCTCCAGCTGTAGGACCACGCGCACATTCTGCGCCGACTCGTAAGCGACGATGCGGAGCGGGTCACGACGCATGGTGGCCGTACCGGTATTCAGCTGCCCTCTGACGATGGACGGAATATCCAGCATGTCCTTCAGTTGTCCGTCGTCGTCAGAAGACGAATAGTTCGGTCCGTCACGGAGGCTGTTGTCGCTGCAGTGGTCCACGTGGTGGACGATTGTCACAGCAGGCGTTTTGGTCACCATTTCCTGCTTGTAAAAACATATTCATTCACCCGTTAGGGATTTGTTGCTCGATCGGGACTGATGGTTTCGGCATGATCTACAAGGACGAGGTCGGGAAATATTGTATCATTCCTCAAGTGTCGGGACTAACGAACCTTTTCGTATTGTTGCACGGTTGGACAGACCGATTGGTCCACCGTGTAGCGAGCGGAAGAATCAGTGATGTACTGGTTATTGGTTTCGGCCTTGGCAACGTCGTCATCAAGACCCTACAAATTGCGATTTATTAATTTTTTTAAATTGTCACATGGAAAAACTTCGTCTAATCGTGACTCGACTCGATATCATTGAAACAAAGACAATTTCGATGATCACGAAAAAGCTTATCAAATTCTATAATACACTTATGTTTTTCTAGTCACGTTAAAATTTACTTTATACCTTTTTTATGGCTACGTTTTTCATTTCTAATGTAAATGTTTTGTCTAAATTTTAAATTTGTCTGATTTTAATTTTTACAGAATGAGTTTTACTCTTGTTTATGTTGTAAGATTAAAACCACGCATGTCCGTCACAATCAATTTAAAAACAGATAAACACTTTTGGTTCTACTCTTTAGATGAACACTAGCTTATCACCATTTTCTAGCTTGACCCCTTACTAGCTTGTTCGAAGTGGACGCCACCGTGGCAGTCCGGTCAACCGAGCATCCCGCGGTTACAACGACAGCAGTCCCAGCAACGGGAGTCCTGCTGCTGGTGACTTTGTACGTCCGACTGGGGACATTGCCAGAGCGACGATCGTAACTTCTGGTCCCAGAGCGAAGCTCGTAACTTCTGGTTTCCGGATACGTTTTTTCCTTTTTCTTGTCGCTGGATGTTCTGGACGGAACTTTGAATCCACTTCCGGTATAATCTGCGCAAATGATAATTTAATACTCGTCGATGCTTTATTAATCGTATAAAACATCAGAGGCATCTATGAACAAACACCTCAACCTCCCAATGATAGGATAATAACTTTTAAATTCTGGAATAATGGACTGGAAGATAAGGAAGCATATTATTCCTCCACAAAAATAAATGTATGTCATAAAATATCGGTTCATGATATTTTATTTTAATAACCGCATTTGCAAGAAATATTTCTATTCGTTATCCAAAATTGTTCAATTATTTTTTAAAACTTCGTTAGCGGGGAAACAAAATCATTCTTACCTTTCTGTGTCAACGGATATTTAGGCATTGTATTTTAAGTGCGATGAATTATGCTTTTTTCAACTTTTCGCGACAAAATTTGAAAGCTGGTAATACACAAATGACGTGTGAAGTTTTTTTTCTTCAAAATTGCTTTCAAACTTTGATTTTTCGAAATTTTGGAAACGT
The DNA here is from genome assembly GCA_034698785.1 of Mycogona germanica. Taxonomy (NCBI): domain Eukaryota; kingdom Metazoa; phylum Arthropoda; class Diplopoda; order Chordeumatida; family Chordeumatidae; genus Mycogona; species Mycogona germanica. The sequence goes on along the minus strand of JAQGBY010000528.1, from coordinate 18,725 downwards.
GACTCACAGGGATCAGTGGTGCATCACTGAGTCAGTCGAGCAAGTAAAAATGTTGTGCCGCGTTTCAATGCTCAATAATTTCGAAATTAACAAATATTTTAAAATAATAAAATGTATTTAATTTTGAATTTATGCGGGAAATGCTCTTGCGAGAAACTGCCATCTACCGGTCAAATGCAAACCATCATTAATGCTGCCTCCTTGCGGTTATATTCGTAACTAAACTTTGCAGGGTGCGCATTTTGGTCTTTCAAATCAAATTACAAGATCTGCGCATGCGCATAAAACAGAATGAGTGGAATTTGATTGTGCGCTTGCGCAGATGACGTACTTTGATTTTGAGAAGACGAAAATGTACCTCCTGTCCCATTTACACTAGTGCCAACACTGTAGAAAGAATTGACCGCGTCCAATATTTTAACATCAAAGAAATCTTTTTTCAAGTGTATTGTTTTGAATGATTAACGCGCTCCTTCGTAGCACATTTGAGAGTTGAAGTGTAGACGAGGTTGCCAAAAATTGTTTTGTTGGCAACGCAACATGCCAGCCTCCGGCTTCTAGAATTTCAGTTGAAGCGGAACAGATTGCGTGTTTCTTTTTCTGGCCACATATCGTTTTTTCAACAAAGCTAAAAATCAAGTTGATTTCTTATGTGATTCGCCATTAACATGACTTATTTAACTAGCTGGGAAGAGTTTTCCAAGGCTGCGGAGAAGCTTTACTTGACTGACCCTATGAAGGTAGGCGTGCATGCATGCAGTGCTGAACTGCTATGGTAGTATTAACTTCTAACGACGCATGATCGACTGTTGATAGTATTTATAGTGGATAAATTATTGTTTGCAGTTTTCAAAATACGGACCAGCCAGCCATTTCAGGGAAACAACCCCTACGTTTGTTGTTTTTTTGTCCAGATTATTTAATTATTTTTTTATTTTTGCAGGTGCGTTTTTCTATTAAATATAGGCATTGTGATGGCAAAATGGTTGTCAAGATTACGGACAATCAGATGGTAAGATTTTTTATATACTTTTCAAGAATTCGCCTTACATCGAGGTGACATACGATGGAATAATCAGTATCACACACCGAGGAATTAATTGAGAAATAAATATGTATTTTGAACTAGCTCAACAACTTCAATAGCTTGAACATTTTCTATAGCATATTGGTTACTTGTGCTATAAAATGGCAAAATAAAATAATTGTTTTACTTATAGCCTCCTATACTAAATAAATGAAGTTAAATGTTTGAGGCAAATTTCAAAAGGCGCGATGATTCATTACATATTATTGAGGGACCAAAGCTAAAGTACAAATCGGTGGTCGATGTCTTACTTTTGTGTTTTGCAAATGTAGAACTTTTAGCTCATAATCAAATTGTCTGCTTTTAGTGCCTGCAATATCGCACCGAGCAAGTGCAAGATCTCAAGAAGATTGAGAAACTGAGCAACTTGCTGATGAGACACATGGCCTCCAAAGATTCCCACCACTGAAGACGTTCGCACGAACGCTGGATATTCTCATATATATGTATAAAAGGATTAAAGTGTTTAAGCGATGTTTCACAATTGGCAGTTAAATAAACGCTGATTTAAGTAGGCAAAATCTATTCAATTTATATTTAGTAAAAACAATTCTGATTGAGCTCCTCGAAGTTTAAACATTTGTCATTTTTAAGAATTGGGCATCGGCAAAATTAAAAACAAATAGTTGATAGCTGAATTGATATTTTTTGGCCACCTCTACCAAAGTTAATGTATGTTGGATATAAATGAACAATGCAAGTGGCAAGAAGTGAATCTGTAATACAGGGTGTAACAATGACCACTTTAATTATTAATTGATGCTTACATGTGTGCACATATAACCGTATCAGCATTAGAATGTGGAATCAAAAATTATCAAGCGTTATATTTATTTTTTTCTATATAGGTTCATGCACGTAGCTATCAATATGAAATCTGCTTTTAACTAATTACCGAAGATTCAGACCATGAATAACAGACTATCACCGCGTAGACCAATATTTTAATTGAAAATATAATAATTGATCCACAGCACTTACAAGTTTACACATTAGGTAAATAACATAGAGCATTTTAGTATAATACATTGTACAAGTGCATGCAAGTTATTTTGAAATGCACAAGAAATAGTCCATTAATGGTACAATACAAATGGGGCTGTATGGCTAATGGTCAAATTGACTGGACCATTACCCGTTGAACGAAATTCGTCAAACAGAAATTACTGTGAACAAGTTTGCCGTGTAAAAATCATAAATTTATAAAGAACGGAAAGTATCTCATAATCACACCAAAACAAACATTATAAAACTAACGATATTTCTTTATACAAATAATGCATGATGTTTTTAAGCGCGCATTGTTTAGATTTATTGTATACTAAAGAATTTGAATAAAATTCGGTCCGTACGAAGATTATGTGACTTAAAATCTTAATACCGTTACATGCTGGTTGACACATTTGGACTTCATACAATTATACATCTTACACCGAGCAGTCTTTAACGCTAGAATTTTTATTGCGCTCAAACGTCGTCATTTATCCGCACAACTCCAAATGACGCACACATTATTACTTGCTGCGATTTACTTATTTGCGAGGAAAATTGCGTGAAACACCACTCGAAATAGTCACGTACGTACAAGTCACGAAGCCACATTACAAATAACAATGGTTAAACATATGAGTAGCTCTTGCGACACCAATATAACTTGAAAGTGTGTCGAGTCAAATAGCCGCGCTCTCGTCTTAACATGATAAGACGGCATCCCGCTATATACGTTCCTCCGACATACGGCACAGTATTTTCCCAACGATAAAATATATTTCAACTCGTGTCTGCCAAACCCAAATATCAAATATTTCGGCATCCTTGCTCCCATGTTTTCTGTTCACTTTGTAACTACACGCAATTGATATAGGACCGTTCAAATCAACGCTACCTTTCCTATTGTTTGTGAACGTGATATCTATTGGCCACCTAGCTAATTGTCAGACTGTGGAACGGAGAAAGATTTACCCAAATCTAAGCAACCACTAAATTGACAGACCCTCCCACCTGCGCAAAAGCCGCGATGAAAAACGAATATTGAAAATGGTTTAATTAAATTATGACTAGATGTACATGAATAAAATAGCATCTCGTGACATTGATGAAAACTTTACTCGATAAAGCTGGTTAAATGTTGGCGAGCTAACTAGCGGAAAAGATGAGTGCGATTCGTTTTACATTACAGGTTGTAAATCTAAATAGAAATCTGAAAGTACTCAATCAAGATGCAATTTTTGAAATATTATACAAGCGGGCGTGGAGGCGTGTTTTTCTTTTAACGGCTAATACTCGCGGCAGCCTGCGAAGCGATGCGAGGATATATTTTGACTTAGATACATGGATCTAAAAAAAATTTCGGCATATTTTTCTCATTTGCATCCAGATTTATTTCTTCCAGATTCATGATTACTGCCCACGGAACATCTGACTCATTAAAGATTGGGGCAACTTTCTCGTAAAAGAGTTTCGTCATCGTTAAACAAACTCACACCATTTCTCGGCTGTATATAAAAACTATTTTCAATCCCTCATTCGGAATATTTTTAATGCATTTAGTATGCTTCATTGAGTAGCGAAAATGTAATACCCGGTTTTGTGTAACAACATTATTCATTTAAATTGAGATTTTAATCTCGTCAATTACACGTACTTCTATAGACAAGGTGCTTTAGCGCGATACACATCAGCAACTTTGATTGTTTATTCAAATATGTTTAAAAATGCCTACAAGTAGCCAATATTTGCATATATACCGACTGATATTGGATATTGCCACATAATGGCGCACAAAATCATACGAGTAAAAATGGAAATCTTGCTTTCGTCCGACAAAGTTAAAAGATGATTTAGTGTTGATTCATTCAATGTGACGCATTTTAATAATCACTATCTAAATTTTTGTTTCTCGCCATAAACAATTCGTTTTTAAATGTGCATAGCTATTATTATGATAGTTGAACTATAATTGACCAAATGTGATTGCAAATGTTAGAATTTTTTATTTACTAGTGCACATATGTTTCTCTTATGTATGTCCAAGAAAAAATACCACATACAGCTCAAGTTTTCGATTATTTGAAAACGACTGATTTTTTTTTTAATTTATGCGCTCTGTAAGTAAAATACACAAGTAACAAACTAACAAGTGCAGAATCGATCATTTAAAAAATAACAAAATTTCACAATTCATTTTATGGGTCTGTGACCCCGAATGCCCTAGAGTACTCAATACGAACCTACTGAGAGGGCAACCAAAACAAATTTAACAATTTTAAACGCTACTCAGATATCTTCACATAACCTTTTAAAACGTCAGCATTTTCTTCTGGAGTCGAGGGGGTAAATATATTTACAGAAAGGAGGAAAGACATGCGACAACGTACGTCAAAAAGGTTGAAAAAGTATAAATATGATGTCAAAGAAATTCGTAAAGAAGGGAATTTCCTTATGAAAAGTGGAAGTGTTTGAGAAGCTAATAGACGGATGGAGGATAGAAAAAAAGATTTATGATTTTGCTTTGGAAGAAGAGTGTAAGAAAAGCTGCAATGATTTGGAGGATGTGTAACGCTAAGTACATTATATAAACCATAACACTTTGTAAATGGAGAGCAGCATCAAAGTTCTATTTAACCAACCACTTTTCTCCAAAGATTAAAAAATCGTTTATCAAGTGGCCAAATATACGTCAAACTCCGCGCAATAGATAAGCGGTCATTAAAACAACAGCAAAAATTGCCAATTAAAATACTCAATAGCCAAATAATGTGACCCAAGTAAACGATACTTTTGAGATGTACAAGCGTACATTTCAATTACAAAATGACCAAGATATACTTTTAGTCTGGACATTGTAACCATAAAAATATATTATTTTTTCAAGTCAGAAATAACTAGTAAGGGCACAGAGGTGTGTGTTAAGACATTTAAAAGCGGAGGACACTCGTATAGTGGAACGAAAATGCACATCCATACATAACTATATAACAAGATTTAGATACACCTCAAAATCAGTCTGCAGCTTTTCCTAGACGACAGGACAGCATGGATGAATAAAAACAGAATGACTATGAAGAGAAAGTATGCACAAAGGAGGGGCAAATGTGAAATAATCAAAGCCGTGCACTCTGACAGTTTCAAAATGTCTCGCCAAGAAAACTGATATCCCGAGTAAGGGGTGTGTTTGTAACAAATTGGCGAACGTGGAGGGCTTCATCAGCGATAGAGAGAGAGGAAGTGATAAATAAATGAAATGAAAAACAGTGCTTCCTCGGAGTATCGGCTCCACTCTGTCGGCCAGAGGGCGCAAGTGCTCGGCGGGCACCTTAGTCTTTCAACAACTTGGTGGCCCGCTGGTTGGCCGAACTGATGCGCATCTCGTTGGACTGCCCCTATAGGTGGGGTGAGAGAAGGTTGGCGGAAGAAAGTGAGAGAAGTACACGAGAACTGGTCACTAAAAAAGAAATGTTAGTCGGGGTGTGTGTCTGGCCAAAAAATTTATTGATTTGATATTCCAGAAAAATCTTAACCAATATTTAAAATTGGCCCATTAAAAAAATATATATTAGTTGCTAAAACTGATCAGATGTCCAAAACAGTGCTGCATTTAAGACAAGCGCTGTGATGGAATCACCATCCGATCACAATTAAGATATTTCCACACAAAATAAACGTTTTCTTAATGCCTTTGTAAAAGTTTTGCAATACAACAGCAAATGAAAATAGGATAAAAGCTAGATAAATGTAATGATTCACCGATAGCAATTTCATTTGGAGAATCAAAGATATCAAAGGCTAGTCTGGTTCAGTTAATATTACGAGAATAAATAATGGGACAAGGTCAGTCTACGAAGAAGGTTAACATAGTTACGGAATGTGTAGTCATATTAGATACGAAATATTCCACAGCACTACACACGAGCCACCCAACACTCTCGAGTCTCTGGCAAACTGCACATTTAACCAGAATTATTTTTTAAACAAAAATACTATAAACAACTGGGAGGCAAATGTTTCAGTCACTTCAGTTGAAATTTAAAGATAAAATATCCACCAGGCGAGTCAGCAAGACTCGAGTTTATCGGTGACAGTTATAAAATAATTTATTCAAAGCAAAGCCCTAAAACCGTTAACAGACCACAATACACTCTGCGGCATTTCTCAAAATTTCCAACAAATACTCAATAACGAGTAGCAGATGTAAATTTGTACAACAGACGACAAAAATATTTTTTAACGCTCCCGTGCACGGAGTCACTCTTAACGTAACCACTGGATCAGTATTGCAATGTATATAGCAAGAGCTTGCAAGATAGACAGATTTCAACATCAGGTTAAGGCATCAGATTCTGAATAATTATATCTTTTTATAATTAACCAGGTAACATAACAATATCTAGACTGTACAAATAAAACTGCTACTCGTATATCGAAACTCGATTATTCCAGAGTCGCCTAAACAACTGGCGGCCATATCCCACTTTCTACACTTTCAGATCAGATCCCTTTGCTTCATCCTCATATTTCAGAAGAAAAAAAAGTCAACACAATTTGGACGGTTGACAGGGGTGAATATCGACATTCTTTTTGCTACCAGAATCGCAAGCACATCGCGTGGCGGAATTCTAATATTAGTGCGCGCGCGGACAAGCCGCCGTCGCCACGGACTAAAAGTATGGAGCGAAACCAGTATTTTTTGTATCCCAAGTACCAGCCGGTAAGTAACAAACATAGAGGGAGGAGGTAGAACAGTGACAACGATTAACGGGAACTGGGGGGAATTGCGGACGCAAAATGTGTGTGACGTCAGCAAAAAAACAGCGAAGTGCTCGTGTATGTGCGGGCGTCGGCATACTACGATTTCAATAAGAGCGCGGTCCTCTTATTGGCGATATTGATTCGTGATTCGTTGGAGTTGGCCTGCGAAAGAAAATGGGAAACAAATCGAAAAACAAAAATAAGACAAATAAATAGGTGATTATTAACGAAAAAATAAACAGAATAGCATACATTCTAAGAGACTAGATATTTGAAATTGAAAAAAATAAAATAACTACGAAAGCTACTGTGGTGGTGGTGGGAAGCAGGTTAAGAAACAAGAGGGATAATAACTTATTGGTTTCTACGATTAAGTACACAGGGTCAAATGTGTTGGCGAAAAGTGAGGGGGATGGAAACGTCGGCAACCAGAAAAACGATAAACATGCAACAACAAATAAACAAAATATAAATATCTCCCACTCTGATGGAATATAGAGCAATTTGATTGCTATTTGATGTAATTATTCATACTGTGAAATATTTGATGAAAATTTACAAGATAATACTTTGCAGAAAATTGGTTAATTGCTCTGCATTTTGTATAAAAAAACTAATACAGAGTGAATTTCTGATCCTTAAATATTGCTGAAAAACTTCAATCAGAGTGGAGCGACAATAGTAATCAAAATATGAGGTTTAATCCATAGAGGAATTCCCGAACGTCCAATGGACCCTGTAGAGAAATTGAACTATAAGGTTGGGTGTTTAAAAGAGAGAGACTAAAAGGAGATCTGATTTTGTTGGTTACACGGCCAGCAACAACTCGACGACACCGACAGAGGACACAACGAGCACGGCCATCAGACAGCGGCAACGTCGGACGTAGCTATATACAGTATATAGAATGGCAGAGAAATGGACCAGAAAGTGAGACGATACAAGTCGGACAAGCGTGCGTAGACGCACAGAGACACGTGTAATATGTGAGCCGCCGTACAGTACACAGACACTGATCGGAGCAGCTAGTTGTGGCGAAATTGTTGTGCTGGAATTGTGTCCTTCCATAAACTTCCACACTACAAATTATTTCGAAATCTCCCGGCCTCCTGCTTCCAGGGAAGCATTGCTCACTGTGCAACCACCGAGTTTGGGAATTCTGTGTGAGGAGCCTTTTAGGCTCACTGCCAAAAAACTGCATGCCTAACGAGCGGTGGATATTCATTTTTTTAATAAAATGTTATAAAAAAATATTACGATCTTTTATTTTAACTTTTTAAAAAAATATCTAAAGAAACTATTTTAAAATTATAATACTCCAAAATTATACATTGCCCATGTTCTGAATTCAACAGTTGTCCCGAATTCCCCTGCTTCATCAAAAGAACACAATGGTAACATACACAAGTCAACTGACCGGAAAATTCCCAAAGGAAAGCTGGAAAAGTGATAGGTTTAGCGACACTAGGCGTCAAATCTCGCACAGAGCAACCACAACATATTTAAAGCCAAACCACTCGACAATCAAGCAACGAGGTGGTCGTCAGGAGTCCGGTTCAACACACCAGCCGATGGTAATGTTACCGCGGAGATAAAATGGAGGCCATTTCTGTAGACTGCATTGCAGTGGCTTTTGACATCGTATATTATGTAGGGCTGTTGGTAAATATTTCGACTGAACTTGGAACCGTACAAAACTCTACATTAAAATTGGTGAATAAAACCGTTTGCTCAGTGAAAGTTTGCAAAGAACAAATTTTAGCATTTTTAGGGGAAAAAAGTGGTGCTGGCGTCACTAGGTGACGATCAATCCTTTACTTTTTGGTTACTTCGAAAACTTCAGAAATATTCTTTAATAAAGAGGTCACAAATAATTTACCAACGCTCCTGCAATCATGGCTACATAAAAGACCAGTTACAGAAAGCTACACTTTCTCCTGAAATGCTACATGAAAAACCATATGACTGTTTCAAAACCAATCACCGTCGATCTGCGGACAGACCACTTGTCCACCGATCGCCAAGCGTGACACACACGACGGCGAAAGCGGCATACAAAAACTATACGTACAGAGACGATCACACAGCGACAGCGCCACGTAGAGAGTAGAGAGCAGCGCCACTCAGCAACGAGACTGCTCCCTACTTCACCTCCGTCATCATCTGATGCCAGCACATCTGTCAAGAGTGCAGCACAGGAGGTCGACCAACACCGACTCACTTACCTTCTGATTGATCCGTTCAATTTGACGATTCTGAGACTCGATCTCACTGCCCATATCGATGGCCATGTTACGCAAATTGCCGATCATCGTGTTCACCTGACCCAGGTTGTCTTCCATCTCATCCTCACGGGCATCGTTCGTCACCCTGGACAAGAGGGACGTAGTGGTGTCACAAGCAGAAATCCCGCCACCCTCTCCTGTACATGCATGCGTTTTACGATTGTTCCTATATTGTACAGCATATATATCATATGGATCCCAATTTTTTTTGGATTAACTATATAAATCCAACTTCTAAATATATATATCAAAACCATTTGAGCACAAGCCATGCTTTTTTCTTCAAAAAAGCAAGAGACACGGCTTAAATGAAACTTCTACTCGATAAATTATTACAGAATTATTTCCAATGGTAGATAATAGTTTTAAAATCAATAAATATCAACGATAAAAATGCAATTGATGATTTCCCCCAAATTTTAAATGTTTATCCATGTCTTTCAAATGGCACGAATAGCCATCCTTTCAGAAATCACTTTCCCGGATTTACAAAAACCAAATCATCAGAACATTCAAATCTCTTAGAAGCTGGAATTAAGACTTAAGGTAACGAAGGTAAAACTCACTTTGCTACGAAACCGCCGGCCGGTCCCAGACCATTTCTTTCGTCCATGATACGCGCCGGCTGGTTGTTGACCACTTTCCCATCGTCGTTTGCCTTCCACGTCTTTTCATCTTCCTTGAAACTCTGACCTCTGCAATTTAATAAAAAAAAACATCGTGTGTTAATGGCTCACCAAGATTGTCAAGCATAAATTTAGATTAATTGCATAATAATCCCTAATGTCACCCAAAACTGTGAGGAATTGGGTTTGGAAACAATCAAAAGTTAGAATAAGCATCGCCTTTGAAATAAAAATTAAATCTAGAAGGATCATCTCAAAGTTTCTAAACACGAAATAGTTTGCCATGCTCAGCTCATGACATATTAGTCATTAAAGTTGCGATATTGATATCGTACAATTTTCAGCACGTACGAGCACGATACAATTAACTTGACGGTAATTCAATAAACATTTTAACGTTATTAGATGAAAGAGAAAGTGCAGGCACAGCGATGTTCTTAAAAAACCGAGTGCATTAGAGAGCAAAGTGTTTCGAGACTTCCTATCTTTCATTAAGAACAAATTTTTATTTTACATATATATGCCTGCTGGAAACATTATTAGACAGCCGACTTTGTCTTAAGGAGAAGCGATAGGTTTTACCAAATTACATTTCTTACGCTACCAATTCTCATGCCTTAAATAATTTTACAAAATGTTGAACTCACAACAATTTTACAATAAACTAATTATTTTTAATTGTCACATTCATATTTAATGATTCTTGCAAAAGGTTCAACCAAAATAATGTCACGTGTTCATCAAAATACTTTTCCCAAGATGTTCCCACTTTCTCACAAAATTATTTTGTCCCGGTTCAACACAGAGGAAGCCACTCACTTGTTACAAGGGCAGACACAAATACCGCAACACTTTTCCATGCCAGTCAAATTTTTCTCGGCCTCTTTCATGTCGGCGTTGATCTGGTCCATTCCCTCCTCGATTCGATCCAGTTGCTCTGTGGTGCATCACAAAACAAGAGAGCGGGGGTAGGGGGAGGCGAAGGAGAGGGGCAGCACCGAACGGAGGAGCCACACAAAAAAGGAACAACATTAGCATCCGGTCAGGCCTCGGCGAGGACTAACGGCGTTTCTCAGATATATTTTTCGATTCTTGCCACTGTAGGATCACATTTTTTCTAACCTGGTCATAACCAGGGCTGTCAGATTTAAGTTTCACAATGAAATATCGCTGATTAGAGAAGACAATCTTTACTAATCAACAGATCGAAATAGACCATTAATGCAATGTAAGTAATCATATTCAGTTAATAAGAAAGTTGCAAGACATCAGAGATAACCCGACATAAACATTGCATCATATAACTTATTTTTTGGCCTTCACTGTAGTCACTGCACTACAGGATTTTTGTACTCCTCGTGGTGCTTAAGCACTATGTGAGGGGGCACAGTTTCGCCAGTACTCCGGGATCGAATAATCGAGAACCCGCGTCGGGAATCGAACCCGGGACCGTCAAGCCACAGTCAGTCACAATACCTACTGGGCTAAGACGAGTTGTAATATTTCTAAATTGTTGATAAAAATCTGGCAACCCTAGATGGGATCGGTAATTTTCCAATGATTCCCGACCTACCTGTTGGGGATTTTATTTGTCATGCGATTACATAAATATAACCAACAAAGTTACCTTCAGCGCGTCAACTAAAAGCAAGGCAGAAAGCCAACATCGGGTGCAGCGGGAATATAATTGCCACACATACATGCAAGTGGGCAGAATTGTATAAACAAAAAAATGTAGAAATGAAATTTAAAAAAGAATAAGAACTTAATTTCTGAACAGGCCAACTGACTGAGCCAACATGATGCCATTTGTGAACAGGGGTATTCCGCACCAAGACTGTCAAAGTTTTGCGATCAGCTCGCAGTTTCTTACCTCCTTGGTTATCCAAAGCCGTCAAGGTCTTGGCCCCAGCATCGTGGCTCTAATTTTAAAAATAATAACCAAAAGAAAGAAAAAACCAAAATGGCAAAATAAAAGAAAACAAACAAAAATAATAAACAAAATAAAATAGAATTCAGCTAAGTGAGCTTGAGGCCGCTCTTGAGCTTTGAACCGAGGCTTGACAAAATTTATCGTCCAAGGTTTTCAAAATAATAAATGTCCAAATTCATCATAATGACGCGGCTTCAAATCAAATAAACGAGTAACCAAAATAAAATCGTAAGGTATTAATAAATGCTTTCACACTGGAAACATGGAAACTGCGACAGTGGAGACAAGAAGCGAAAATATCCACCAATAACATCGGTGAAGAATTACAATTATCAAAAAACACCCCAAATAGTGGATTGGTAGGAAAACAACGATTCATCATCAATGGTTTCAACTTTGGTAGACACGAAATAGCAAATGACAATCAGAGCAACAATGGGTTCAACGACATATTGTGTGTGGTTGTGTTTTGATTGGGGAAATTGAAACAAAAAGTAGATACTGGATTGTTTCGGATTGGCGAATGGAATACTGTGTTGAGGTCTCGTGTTCGTAATTTGAAAAGCAAAACCCTCCATAAGCACGCACAAAAACAAAATCTGAACATGTTTGTTTAATTGTCTGATGATCATCAACCTCATTTAAACAGGAATTCAAGCTAGAGGATACCGATAGATAGGATGTTTACTAAAGGATAAAAATTAAAAAGTTATTGAAAGAAAATAAAAAAATCTACACATTCAGTTACCAGGTTTCGGACATAAAGTCGTTTGACTAACACCCCTTAACCAGCATTATTACGAACGACGTGGCCAAATATTTTGTAACCAATGTTTGTCCAAAATCTTCTCCTATCAGTCATTGACTCTCAACCATAACAACATCGCAAAATGATGCCGTAGCTGGTTTGATATCAAAGTGCCGTCCCCTGTCAATTCGGTAAATATTTTTAAATGTCATCTACACAAACACCGAGCACGCATTCATTATACGCGAAGCAAATTCTCCCCGATTGTTTTCTCCGATATTCCCATTGATCCCTCATCCTCCCCCCATCCCTCCTCGTTCCATTCTAAATCAAAATGCTGGGTAGCTAGCTCGCTTGCCGCCTCGTACGAGATGAGGAGGAGGACTAGGACACGAAACTAGGCTTCCAGCCGACGTCGACACAAGATCTGCCGTATAGCGAGCAACCACCACGGAGCGTTTTAATTAAGTATTGATGCGGCTCAAATGCTTGCGTAAATCTTCCCACGCTTCATGTGCGTACGCAAGGCAACCAATTTTTTGTCCGCCCAGTTTGGAACCACCCCACCCCCATCCACCGCAAATCCCGCCTGGCATTTGGAGAATGCTCGACACGCGTAGTATCGCCAACTTTCGAGCCCAGTTCTGTGCATTAAGACAGGTGAGCTATTTTTCCTCAGAGACCCCCTCTGCCTCAGGTTCACCGAAATTTGGCATGAGTCGTTCCAAACTATTATTCCAGCAGGACAACCAGAAAATATTTATATCGCTCTCTTTGTCACGCTCGCAAAATCCCAGCCACGCTCGAGTAAATTGTACTTGAATGTCCATAAGCATTTTGACACATTTCAAACACAAATCTATTGATAATGAAAGTGAAAACGCAATCAGGGTCGAGCGTGCTTGCAAATGTGACGCGCCGATAATTTTAAAACTCTAATCAAGCAATAGTGGATTGGCGACCTGAACAAAATAATGGCGAGAGCTAGGTCAGGGGGTGTCAAGAGGATAGCTAGGCCTACGCTTCTTCTTCAATACAAACACCGCCTGCATTAATAATTCGCCTAAAACAGTGCGCCCAGTGTGCACTGTGGTGGCAGAATGCGAAAAGAACACGGTTTTATGGATCAAGAGTTGGCAGCGGTGAATTGGGTGTTTGGTCCCCCCTCCTCCCTCCGTAATGGGCGATTGAGCTTTCTGCAAATCTCTACAAATACCTCTAGTCTGAATTCCATTGTTTATTTTTTCATCAAGCGTGGGCCTAGGGCCTCTACATCAAACAGGTTAGTTTTTGTGCGAGCTTTTGGAGCAATATACATCTGCGGTGGTGAGTTGGGGATTCAAATACGGGGGTGACAGAATAAAGAAGACGCCAAAAGAAGACAGCATAAGAAGTGAGTGGAATATTTTTTTCAAATTGGTTGAGATCTATTTTCTTCAAAGTCCTGAAACGTTCGTTAGGCAAAAACTTGAAAGATCGGATACAGTGATGGCTTGTAATATTTTCATTTGGAGAGGCCAATAAAAAATGCTTGCATTTCTTTTTTAACTGTGGAAGTTAAAAAAGAAAGACATAGTGGATGGCTTAACGGCATTTTTGACTCAACTCCTCACCCTCCTGCCAGTTTTGATTTTAATTTAATTAATTTTTTGCCGTCTCATAGAACGGATCTCTACCGCCGTAAAACACAAACAGTAAAGCTGTCAAACATATTAATAAAAATTCTTTTCATTTGACTGGACGAACAACTAGTGTCAATTTTCTCGGAAGGCAAAAACACGACTGAGCGGAAATCGCGTACAATGAGACAGTAAATAATTACTTTGTGAAGCAGAATTGGGTTCGTTTTTATTTTTCGCTGCCTCAAATTGTCTGCCTGTTCGGTGAACAACGTATATTAATTTACGCGGAATTTCGGATACCATGCTCGGTTGCATCCGCGTGGAGAGAATTAAATGTTCATGCAGACGTTTGCATGGCAATGAAACAGACTGGTAAGCCATGTTACAAGCCAGTGTTTCCTATGAAATAATTAGTGTTTTGTGTTGAGCGGTTCTTAAATAGATGAACAAAATAATTAGCAATGTAAGTTTGTATATACAAAAATAGGTAGGTGTATGTAATAAAGACTTGACAAGTGAAACAATTTTGGCAAGACTATGTAGGGTAGGACAATACAATAAAGGGGCAGAGGATGTTCATTCAATCAATATGGGTAAAAATTGATAAGCGACTGAAACCATCGATAAGCATAAATGTAAAATGATTAAAGCTCGATAGAGTACAAACAGTACAGGTGATAAGCTAAAGAGTAAAATGACTTGAATAAAATGTGATTCCAACCTTACTTGGAAGTAATGAATTTGGAATGCAATCTTACCGGTTAATCTTAAAAAGGCACACATGTTTTAAGCGTTCTTAGCATATCGGATGAAACTTGCAGTGACCGATCAAAACAAGAAAATGATTTCATCCAAATGTTAAAAATGAAACTAAAGTAACCGTAAAGAGTTTTCCCCCCGACCTTGAATCAACAAAAGTATGCATCAACAAGATCTTAAAACGCTCTTTTAATAACCTATCTTTCTTAGATAAGATCGCATTCTGAGGCAATTCGGACAAACTCTAGTGTGGGTGGTTTAGTGATATGTTGGGTGTTGCGGGAATGAGATGTAGTATAGTGGTGGTGGTAGTTATGTTGGGTTCAAGGTTAAGACGGAAATGGAGGAAATAGTTGAAAGGTGGTCAAGCTTACCTCCCTGGTCGTCCAGAGCTACCAGCGTGCGGATGCCCGCCTCCTTGCTCTGTTCGGAAAAGAGTTTCGGGTAAGCTCTCCCGGAAAAGAGCGCGCACGTCAAGCCAAGCCACGCGGCAAATACAATTTGACAAGTACAAGAACCCCATCCATTCCGCTCCCCCCTCCCATGACTGGTCACAGGGCGTACACCATTTTTTTTTTGGGAATGGTCACCTGGAGCTAAACGTCAGGAGCTCGTCAAGAAAAATATAGAGTCTCGCAGCAGCGTGGCAACTAAACGACTGATTTGGACCGTTCTTATTGTCAAATAAAGTTTGTAATGGGTCATTACCATTCACACTTCTTGCCGATGGTGATTGGCGAAGAACCAATTAAATTTCATAGACCGATACCGAACCGTCCAAGTTTTGGCAGTATGAAAACTGATGATCCCAACGAAAGAGTGTCTCGTCAGTATCAACGAACGCTTGAGCCCAAACCAAGTTAACAATTTGAACTCATGTACTCTTATTGAAAAAATCTCAACATTTTGAAATGACTACTTTCACGCCGATCCTGACAAATCTGTTAGCTGTTAGCCAATAGGGAAACATCTGCGCATCTGACGTTTAGCTTCACGATACGCGCAAATTTAACAATCATACAACCATTCCCCCGCTAGGAGTATACGAGGCCACTCGAAAATTGCAAATGCCGTTCAGAATGAAGTTGGGCGGTGGTTTGGATTCGATCAGGACAAGTAGCTAGCCGGCAAGCGAAGAGTGACTCTCAGATCGATTGTTGGCAGATCGCTGTGGGAGGTTTTGAGCGCCTAACCTCAAAATTAAACCAGGATTTTGTTTTTTTAAGGATGTATTCGTTAAGACTGAAACTATTAGTAGCTAGTACAAAATAAATTTTGAATTCATAAATTAAAACGACAAGTTCCATTGCATGACCAAATGCATTTCTGTAAGATCAATATGAATTCTGCAATTAATTATGCTTGCTACATGCTGTCTAAACAGAAAAAGTTGTCTTCTAATCGCTTGGGGCCGGCACCACCGCCATCTGACAACAGTGCGAGAGAGTCACCTGGTGCAAGTCCCTAGCCGATCTTATCGCGACTCGGTGATGCCACGACAATGATGAGGATGCTCTCGGAGAGAGCGAGAGAGCGCCCAAGTGTCTTCCGACTTCCGCAAGTGTTTCCCCCACACAAATACGGAGATCCGCCGGGGGGAGGGGGAGCCGAGGTATTGGTGGTTGGGAGGATCGAACGGAACCAAGGCAAATAAAGTTGGGCACACAATCAGTGAGAGAAAAGACGTCTGCGTGTTGTGGATATGGTGGTGGTGGAGGCGTGGGATAGAGGCGCAGATCGATCAAGGCAGCTGTGTGTAAGTGACCACAACAGTAGTCACTCACTAAACAAGAGCTACAGATCACGTTAGAAGATTCCCATTTGCAATTAGTTAATAAACTGCCTCCGGAGACCCGGTTCCAAAACGGGCACAATTTATTCAAGTTGTATTTAAAATATGAAGTAGAAAGATTTCTCCAAGATTGCAAGCCCAAAAATAAGAATAATCAAGAAATAAACTTAATGCTTGAAACCACAAATTAAATGTGAAGCTGTCTTTCAGCAACAGTTAAACTGCTTCAATTTTCCAACGCCCAGTTGGGTGCTTTGTTGGTTTAAGGGCTAAGGGAAAATGTGAAGAAATTTTCCTCTATCCTTGTCCTTGATGCACAATCAGATGGGATAAAGGTTCCAAGAGCATGTCAAATATAGCCGATATATTTTTATCATCACTTCCGGTAATTTAAAAGCAAAGAAAGGTTTAATATTTATTCGGCATGTTCGATTGCATCATGGGAATGATCTGGCGAGACGTGTTCTGTAGTGAGAAAACGGTGGTGAAATCATAGCTTGCTGGCGAATAAAGCAGTGGTTAGAAGAGCAGAAAGAAAGTAGGGAGGCACTGGAGTGGATCAGGAAGACGGGAGAGGAAACCAGGATGGTTACAGGGGGGTTACTAAACTTTTCTACATGTGCTCGAACGTTCAAGCACACAATCACCTCTATACACGTCATTGTCTTCGCATTCAGATGTGACTAACTGGTCGCGTTCACGCCAAATTTAGAATAAATTGAATTTAACAAACTAAGAAATTGTTGGAAAACGCAGTAAAAAAATATATCACTCGACTACGCCAAGAACAATTCCCCGGACATAAGGTGATTCCCGAGACAAGCTCACCTAAAAAAAAAATACATATCGCCAAACTTGAGTCTTGTGTGAGTTATTCAGAAAAAAATATGGCGCCCGGAAATTTGGTTCATTTTTTATTCCCTTGCCAAACCGGAAATGGAAAAATTCCCGACGCGAAACTAGGTGGTCGTTTAGGAAACAACTGTCAGTGAGATGTTGTTGGACATGCACGTCGACGACAACTCCAAAAAAAGAAGACAACTATAAAGTGAAAGCAGAAAGTGTGTGAGAAATGTATAAATATATAGATATAGAGGCGAGTGAAATATATATAGAGAGAGAGAGATACAGCGCATGTACGAGTATATATCAAATATCTAACCAACCAAGCTCATTCCAAGAGGAGCGCAGCTATTAACAGAAGTAGCGTGAACATCGAAACTCCAACTGACAAATAGGGTGTATATATAAATATAATATATATAGAAGAAAAAATGACCAGCACACGGTGGTAGCAGCACACAGAAACGCACGACACTTTACATGAGGGAGGATAAGGGGGATAAATGGAAGGTGGGACAATTAAAAAATGTAGATCAACCGGCACCAATAGTCACGAGTGAGAACGCACACGGACCAGTCCTCACGGTGGTGCTGTTCAGTTGGTCTTGTGGGAAGGATCAAAGGGATGAGGATGGGTGGGAAGGGGACCACAAGAGGCGTCCAAAAAATCGGGGGTGGGTAGGGTGGGTCAGAGTGTGCTGCTTACCTCCCTGTTCGTCCAGCGCTACCAGCGTGCGAATGCCAGCGTCTTTGCTCTAAAGGATGTGTCGGTCGTGTGGGCGGTGGGAGGGGGTGATTGTGGAGTGGGTGGGGGAAAGCATGAATACAAAGACATTCTACACTAGGTGTCGTATACGAAATGCAACGCAAATAACGGGAAACGAATAAAATAAACAAACTGGCACCAAAAACAGAAAAAAATGAGAAAAAACGGCGGAGGAGTGGGGTCGAGGTCCTATTTTGTAGGTAAAACAAAAGGGAGGGTCAACAATATTATTTCGTAGACTCGCGGCATCAGATCTGCCATTCATATGTAGCCGCCTTCTTGGAATAGGTTTCGCTCGATCCGTGTAATCGAATCGCCAATTCAATGCCAATTCAAATGGACCATCGATGACATTGGGCCTTGTCCGATCGGACCCCGGACCCCAACAAAATAATTCGGGGCCCGGTGCAAGGATGCACACGCCATTCGTTGGCTTACAGCAATGCGGAAGATCGGTTATTTTTATCTGTGGTGTCAATAGGGCGGCGTTGTTACGTCTCAGGTGCGCATCTTGAC
>JAQGBY010000527.1:0-42851 GCA_034698785.1 Mycogona germanica | reverse complement strand
TTTTGTAAAGCTATTTTTATTATGTTTTATTGAAAATTGAGATCCGTCGCTCCGTCGCTAGCGAATTATGATGGTGTTGTTACGGTATGTTCATTTTTATGCCATTTCATTGAGCCGTTCTGAAATTTTGCTCCGAACACCAAAACCCAATTCTTAGTTTTATAATATAGGATAACGTATCTTTTTATTCACACACAAAACAGAGTTTTAAAATGTCAATTACAATTACAATGACATCGATCAAAAATGCATGGATCGTTCAATATTTGGATTGATTGGATTCATTAAAAATGAAAACTAAATTGCAATTATACGTTATCTCGGAGCTACATATCTGAACAATTCATCGTGCTTTTCTGATCAGTAAAAAATGACAAACGACCTATCGGTCAAACGCCTCTGATCTTTATTTGGTGGACATGTGAATACCGACAATCTGCAAAAGAGCATGACCGAGACAAACAATCCAATACCAATACCCTCTCTTTCGCAAAAAGCCATCATCCGAAACGGAGGTAGCGGACATCGAACAATAGAAATCATGGCCGATCCGTGACACTGAGCCTCGGATCCAGCGCAGGATCCTCCCCGGAGATCCACGCTCTCTATAACAAACACGCCTACAAGTGGCGCTCCCTGGGGGCCGAATGCCGCGGTTCGCGAACGGAGGCATTGGCCCGAGCGACACAACTTCGCCAAGTACGTGCAGTTGCTTTATCAAATTGAATGAGACATTTCCTTAAAAAAAAGAGGAAAATCGGGATTGAGCAAAAAAAATGAGGGGGGATTCTGGGACATCACCTCACTCCACGTACGTGCATCGGATAAAAAAGATGATATAGTCAAGCCTCTAGCCACAGCAGCGAATCTTTATGGGAGGAAAAAAGTAAGGAATCTTGTTTTACAACGACGAATTTTTACGATGCTGAAATTCTTTTACTAGTTCACTGAAACGTGTCTTTTTTCAGATTTGAACTTGGTCCGCGAAATTAAATTTGCCTCTATCAATCGATTCGTAAAAATGGATTCGTCTTCAGTCAGTTGGTTTATTCCCAATTCCGAAATATAAAGAAAAAAATTGGATCAAAGTTTTCAGCAGAATTGATCTGCAAAATTTTTATATTCCGGTTCCGGTCAATTCCTACGCCGGAAGTTCGGATAACCGGAAGTGTCACAAAGCGAAACGGAAGCCCTACGAAAGCCTAATATTCACTGACTCAGTTTACCAAGACTAGATACCAGGATATGTCTTGAGAGAAACGGTGAAATGGTAAGATGATTTAAAATTCGAAACAGCGTTTTATTCTTTCCGTGTAAGAGACACGATGATGTCTTACATTTGACGTTTCCTTTTTCCTTGACGATACCTGATTTGCCTCAATTACTCCTTACATCAAAGTCCTCTATTGGTAAAGACGATTAATCAATCAACAACTGGGTTAAATATCCCCGTTCAATTACCAATGGATTAAGATACGTCGCGTTTGTACAGTACAGGTACAAACGCACATAGGCGAATTTTAAGATAAAAATAGTTAAAAAGTAACAAAGACAAGAATGGAAATCTGTGTCCATGTCCTGTCCTGCAGAGTTAATGAGGCGATAGTCCAGAAAAAGATAGGCCTGGTTAAGGGATGAGGAGAAGGCTGGTAGAGATAAGAGGGGGGGGGAGGGATAGTGGAATGAAGACCGACAAAAGGCGAGAGAAGCAGCAGCACTTCCGCCTTCCGCCTAGGTTGCCGCCGTTCATTAGTCGAATCTGCTCTGACTTGCCAATGAATATGCAAAGTTAGGGACGTACGTCAGCACGAATTATACGAGAACTTTAGGCAATGAACTTGACTATAAGATAAAATACAATTTCATGAATCGAAATTTTAATTCGAATGAACAAACATGTCAATCGAAGGTTAACTGATACAACAATTTAAAAAATGAAATACTATAAAATGAAATAAGTATTTTTCTCCCGTGCTTCGATAGCTCACCAAAGACGTAACACAGCGCCATGAAATTTACACTGGATGTAATGCCGCAAAATTCTACGGAGAACGCAGCTTATTTCAGTTCTTTATTTTGTTGCGGTCGTGAGATAACGATTAAAAAAAATAAACAAAAATGCCTTTGGACGTCGGCGAGTTACCACTCCGGGGCAAGTGGTGGTCACATGGTGTAAGTACTCACTTTCTAGAAACCTCTTTTGACTGTCCAACAGTACAAATATCTTCTCGAAAGTTTCAAACTGTATTTCGCTTTTTGGAAAGAAGGGGTTATTGTGTCCGCCCTTCCCCCCTTTCCCACCCATCCCAACCCCATCTCTTCCAATTTTGTTAGTCGAATACAATAAGATGAGCGCTTGTTCAGCGATTGTCTGTAGTCCCCATTCACTCCTTGTTCACGCATCCGATCGCTAGCACCGATAGGCGGCGCGTCATGCGCGGCCAAATCCAGACAATGCCGCCTTTGTGCTCGAATCAAGCCGCGCGACAACGGCACAAGCAATTTATTCCACGTAAACGTGACTGCCGATTCGGATCCCAGTTTCGCGCGACAGACTTAACCGATATTCACAATCATTAATTTCAGGACGAAAAATAAAATCAAACACAGATAATCCGTGGAACCCGAATCACAAACTAGCGAACCTGACGATCGAAACAAATAAAAATATTGGGCGCTTTATCAACTGAAAACAGGTGATACACGAAAACAAATTAACCTCAAATTTTTAGGAAACTCCTCCAAGTATTTTTCGCCCTATTGTGACATTTTTTTTAAACTCTCACCGCTTTATTTAGGGTGAAATGCGATATTCAAATTGGGGGTTTACTTCTGGGCTTCGTCACCTTCAAGGGTGCGTGTGATTTTTTAATGATGGATTTCTAAGCGTGAGGTTTGAGCTGAACTTTCGAAACGGGATTCCTTCTCGTTGGCTCTAGGCCTACTCGACAATATACAGTGTATTTGGAAGGGCTGCCGGCGTACAGAGAGGGCCACTTGAATTACCTTAAATTACCGTAATTCACGTAGAAAGGTGCAGCGATTCGTGAACAGGAAAAACGACGCTCCCCTTTTCGGAGTATCAAAATTCATACGCCGAACCGCGCACACAACGCGCCCCGCTTATTTTAAACACAAAAATGAATTAAATTTAGCAACATATGGAATTCCAGTTCAGAAAATTGTCCCTACCTGGAAGAATCGAAATCAACTGACACAACACAACACAAGACTGACAAGAAGTTCGAACAAAATGGCCACCGACAACAAACAAAATGGACACATAATCTTTCAATGAAATTCACATCTCATGAACGCAATAACATAAACACCGGAAATAAGTTGCAAAGATCTTAGCAATTATGAAAGTACACCTAAGAGGTTCGACACAAGACTGACTCAGAAATTCGAACAAAATGGCCACCAACAACAAACAAAATGGACACATGACCTTTCAATGAAATTCACATCTCATGAACGCAATAACATAAATTGGGAAAATAAGTTGCAATAATCTTAGCAATTATTAAGAAGTTCGAAACAAAACTGACTCAGAAGTTCGAATACAATGACCACCGACAACAAACAAATGGACATTCAATGAAATTTACATCTCATAAACGCAATAACACAAACACCCGAAATAAGTTGCAAATATCTTAGCAATTTTGAAAGTACATCCAGCGTAAATTTCCAGTCATAGATGGGAATGACCCACTTTGTACTCTGTAGTATTAGATTCCCTAGTGATATCATTTCGAGTCAACAAAATACAGAATAGACAAACTGGTTCGATAATTGATCCTGGAGTGGATTGGGTTCTGACTATTACCATAGAATAAGAACGCATATTTCGCTCCAGTTTCCATTGAATCGAAAATGGCGAACTTTGGGTTTTGAGAGAATTTCAGTTGGCCAACTTTCTTGGCTCTTCAATTCGCTATAGTCACAATTGATTTTGACTTTGATTAGAAATTCCCACCGGAACTGGTCCGACGCGCATACCAAATAAAACGGAAGTACGCCTAGGCGCTGCATCAGCGGGGGATGCAACAAATGAACTAGGAATGTTTTGAACTTCGATGTTTGTGCGGTTCTGGCCAAAGAAATGCCAACCAATAAGACGGAGCACCCGCAGCGCTGGAAAATGGAAACAAATAACGCAGACTCGCATAAATTGTTTTTGACAACGGGTGTTCCATTGGAGTAAAAAAAACTAGTCGTAATGAAAAGATTACACAGAACATCAAGAAATATCGCATAAAAATCGTTATATTGAATTGAATTGCAGAACAATGCGTGTAACCTCTTTAGATCACTGCTTAAACAAAATGTTTATTATAAAAAATAATAATGATTAAAAAAATAACGGAGTCATTCATCTTCATAGAATTGTGGGAATTTTGGAATTACTTTCGATGAGATTAGTGATATGATAATGAAATTAAACACAGTAAGTTTGACGAGGATATGATCGCAAATATGAAGAAAATGACTGCGAATTGGAAATCAATTCGAAAGAAAGAATAATTATTGAAGCAAAAATTAATTTATGTAATTAACCTATGTAATGACTATTGACAGTGGATGTTACCTTTATTTGCCATCGAACAAAGTAATTTTAATTGGGTATGGTGGCGCGATATTTCAGGTGCAAATTGAGCGAATAAAAATAAGTTGATTCCATTTGTCATTTCCATTTTTCAAATATTGAATTAGCATACATAACGCCACCAACAGGAATAATTAATTTTGAAAAGCCAATTGATAACATGGACGGGTCCCATTAAATAAATATTCAATATGATAACCAAAAGAACAAAAATAAAAAATATATTTAACGAGACTGATAAAGAAATCGTATGCGCTGTTCCTGGGGGAGAATTGCTGGGATACGTGAAAAGGTCGTCCAGTACTCCAAGTAAAAACAACGTCATTCATTGTTCATTGAACAAGTCGATCCCCAAACCTTATGTACAATTTGCGCCCGGCCTGCTTCCTTAAAGCGATCACGTCGAGGGGCGCGAATTAAAGCAGGGGGAACTGCTTAATGAGTTCGTGATTTGTAATTAGCAGAGAGTTACGGACTGAAGAGCACCCATCACCCCCCACCGGTAAAACGGTGGGGGGAGATGCCATCCTCCTAATAGTTCTAACAGAAAATTTCTCTCCACAAGGACAGATCAATCGTCAAGGGCCGAGAAAGAATCGCCAGCAACAATTGAGTACGAATCGATCGCAGCGCCGTCTTACGCTGGTAGACCAAAATGCTCGAACAGAGAGCGACCAGTATAAATGACCAGAATACTTCAGCTATGCACCGGATGAGGTCCAGTATTTCCACCATTTACCGCTAGGGGTCATCGAAACGTGTGTCAACCGTCGTTCTAGTCGCGCACTTCCTTGACTAATAGAAAACACCTCCTTACCTAGACGACAACGCCTAGGCAGGATACATAGGCTAGGAATTTGATTTATGAGTTAACCAGCACTGTCAACCCCGTACCTAGCGATCGGCTTATGGCTGCGTGGGGATCTTCTTAGGAATTGTGGAGGGTTAGGACGAAAAATTCCTATCACACCGGTGACAACCTCGGCCAGGTATGGAATTGCACCCGATGTGAACGAATTTCTGGAGTTTATAGTGGATGAGGTGGGAGGTGGAATGACGTCAGACAAACGGGGATCATTTTCTAGGCAGCCACTTTGTATGAGGGATGGAGGGAGGAAGGAGTGAAAATATTTTGGGCGAAAGAGATACGGTTTAGCCAATCACTCCACCTTTATCCCGAGAAAAATATTCTGGAAAACTAATTGGGCGATTTACAACCGCCGGATCAATCACATCCTATCGCGGATAAAACGTGATTAAAGTTTAGCGTGAGAGTGGATTCAACGGTTGATTGGTTCGAAGACCTTATCTGGAGTCAGAAGCATGTCGTATTGTTTTTCGGGAATCCAGACGCACCAAAACTGGATTGAGGTGCGCTGGTGATAATATCGTCACGTACTTCCAATAAATGATAGCGACCTGACACAAAACAAATCTCCAATTAAACAGGGTGCATCCTATCCCATGACTAACTAGGGTCTGACCTAATGCACTAAAAAAATAAAAATAATAAAAATAAAGTGGCGATTACACGGCGTCTACACGGCAAGAAAAGACAATCATAGGTCGAGTTTGAATGTGATTGCAGTTAAATGGTTTTAATTGCAACGTGTTGACCATTTGAAATGTGTGTCGATATCATTGAAAAATTTAAGTTTACTAGAAATTGATTGACGCAATTTTAAATGTAATTATAGTATCGATAAATTAATGATATTTAAGTTGATGGCTATTTTTGGGGAGGATCAGTTTTATGGAACTCGATTGATCCACTGATGAATCTGGAAAACATTTTAAATAAATTTTGATGACTTTTTGAAGCCGATAATTGTCGGAGATCTTCTTTTACATTTCAGATTTTAAATGAGACGGCATTGCACGAAATTTTAATTAAAATTCCATGACGAATAAAAATATCTGGAAACGTAATCATATAAAATATTCGTAATTGCTACGTAAGTGAGGATCGTTTTGATTTGCAACACGAGTTACGACTGTTGCGTAGTGACGTCACCGTCCCCCCCCAAAATTCACCTCTAAACCGTTACTAAATATGCGAGCTTGGCTGAATTAATGTCAAATTCAGATGCAGTAGAATTGTGAGTGTGTGGGGGGAGGGCCAATGAGAATACATTAAAATGTTGTTTTGATGAGAGATACAATATGGACTCGTCTCTTAAAAAGCAATCAGCATAAACATTTTCATATTATACAGAAATAGAATGAGCGTGGTAAAATTTTGCCTAATCGATAAGGTGGGATGTGTGAATAAACAAAATACTGCGTATCTGATTTGCCCAAAAAGTGAAACGTCTTCCACTGACGTTATGTTTGGTAAAGTTGAGGGCAGCAGGAAAAGAGGAAGATGATGGAGAGAGAGTTCAAGACTAAACCTGCAGCAACTACGAGAGGGAGTTCTCAATCGGAAACATTAGAGATCTTTTTATCTACAGGGTCACCAGAGGTCGGAAACGACTTGAACACACGCGTATGTGTTAGACCGAAACAATGTGACATTTCCATGGATGCGCTCTGATTTAGACTCTCTTGTCACAGTTATAGAGCGGTCTGTGAGGTGGTGGAGGTGGTGGGGTCGGGTGCGAGGAGAACGACTGGAGCACCGATCGAGGTAATTAACTGATGCTGTCGAAATTAGGCGTAACTCGGAGACGTCATTTCCGTAGAAAGGGGAGGGATTGAGTGGGTGAGGGGGAGAGTAGGTCGACTTTTATGACTGACATGGACAACTCTGACTGAATGATGAATGGGCTATTCGCTAAAAAGAAATAAAAAGCTAAAAACAAACGTTCGTGTAATGCGCGAGATGACATTTCATTCCAAAATTGTGTGGTGTACAGTTCTCATAATTCATGGTGACATTCACTATAATGCGGTAGACTTAATTTCAAATGAGTTCCAACGGCAATTATGCTTGCTTTTCAGCAGATTCTTTTTCTCCTGTCAACTGTAGTCAACCACACTACAGGCGTTACGTCCCCCTTATGGTGTCTAGGCACTATGTGAGGGGCACGTTCAGGGGATCGAAATGATTGAGAGCCCGCATCGGGAATCGAACCCGGGACCGCCGAGCCACACAGTCAGTCACAATACCGACTGGTCTACCTACGTCAAGTCGGACTTAACGTATTTAATATAAATATATTTGATTAGAATTGGATATTCATGTCCGGAGACTAACTCTCGAACGGATCAATGAAATGGCATAAAAATTAACATACACTTAGTAACCCATCATAATTAGCTAGCGATCACTTTTCAGATTTCTATTTTCAATATTTCATATTAAAATAACCGTTACCAAATTCTGGATAATCTCCCTTTCGCTTCAAACTTAAAAAATGGCGTCTCCACATCAAAAGCATGACGTCAATTTCACGAGACAACCAAGCAAACCAGATAACAGTTCCAAACAACGTATTTAAAGAAGATTTGAACTGAATTATTATCCGAGCTTATTCGGGAGAGATTCAGATTAGCCGCACGGCCCACCAGCCGCACTGCAGACTTTTCAGCCGACCATCCGCGGCCGACGGATCGAGTAAGGCGGTGTCTTTTTAAAAAAGAGGAGTGATGACGTTGACAAATAGCTGATGCCTGCTCGCTGAATTAACAACATGTACTGTAGTTCTTTACGTGCCCGGAATAGCCCTTTGATAGACTGACTAGTTAATCGCGCTCAACTGTAATTGAATCAGGAGTGATAAAAAGTCAGCTGATATTTCATCCCGTCTGAATTTTCACCGGTTCACGGAATTTTCATTACGAGCGCTGAAAGTCACCCTTGCCGGGGGCGTTAAAAATTCGACGTCGACGAAATTAGCGCATCCATAACCTTTTGACAGATTTTGTAACGCAAGCCACTCTCATATTACGAAGATTTACATTGGATTTTAAGTGTTTTTAAGGTGACCTGCTCTACGACGATAACATTTTACACTTCAATGAAAAATATATGCCTTTAAATTCTCTTACGCTACTGTAGACTTAATTTTATTCGACATATTATCGATCACATTACCATTCAGATTTTGATTTCCCAAAAACACATGCAACTCGCCAATGCAACAATTAGCACATTATTTCAGCAGGATTAGAGATCCTCGAAGAAATAGTAATAATAATTTTT
This sequence comes from Mycogona germanica, assembly GCA_034698785.1. Taxonomy (NCBI): domain Eukaryota; kingdom Metazoa; phylum Arthropoda; class Diplopoda; order Chordeumatida; family Chordeumatidae; genus Mycogona; species Mycogona germanica. The sequence goes on along the minus strand of JAQGBY010000527.1, from coordinate 34,092 downwards.
TTAAGATGTCGAAATAATTTCAAATGGTCCAATAACATTGTACAAACAATTCATTAAATTAAGAGTATCCAATGATCATTAAAAGGTTGACAGGATGGACACTTTGAAATAACTAAATAAGTTGAGGCCAGCCCCCCACCACGAAATTAACTCCCCAGCCGCCACTTCAGCCATTTCTTTGATGTCGCCTATCCTCCCCCACCCCCTCCCGCGTCTTTAACCGCACCCATTGGCACTGCATTGTTCTCCCTCACCACTCTACTGTAATTGGCTTATTTAATTGAATTTTTCTAATAAAGCGATCTCAGAGTGTATATCGTTAGTACGTGACTTAATGATAAACGCCGCGGGACACTAACGAGAGAGGGCGCCACTCGTGATCCCCTCCTATTTCTTCCTCTTTTTCCTCCTCCTCCTCCTCCTCCTGGTCCTCCTCCTGGTCCTTCTTCTCCTCCACCACCGGCACATCAAAACTTCGATGCCAAGGCGACTTTAATTTCGTCCGACGATATAAAACCAACGTCAGCATTCGCTTGCGGGAAATGTTGGTGGTTTGACTTTGGTTAGGAACCGGAATTTTAAGTTTTTCACTTATGTTTTTTTACTACTTGAGCCTATGTGATCACATACGCAATAAAGTTAACCTGACACGGTTGTTAAATTGCATGGAACACAAAGCCAAAGCCCTGCTTTACTCGGGATCATAAAACGAGATGCGCGATATTATTAGAAGTCTTGAACTATCGATACCTCACTATCGAATATTTTACGACTATCGCGAAGTATACTCGCAATCGTAACTCTCAGTCAGAAATGGTTTCTGATTATTATTATCACCCAGACGTCCTATAAATATTTCTCATTAGTAACTCTCGGTGTCCATTAACAGTGATATTTTCGTTTATTAAATTCATATCTCATGAGCGCAACAACACAAAGATCTAAAATCATCTGAGGTTAGAATTTGCGGCACATGATCCAGTGTAAATTTCATGGCGCTGCGTTACGCCGCTTGTGAGCTATCGAGTGGAATACAAGGGAAACACCAACTGTACCTGTAACCCATGAATTATACTACCATACTATCGGGGTTTTAAATAAATGCTAATTTATTTGTTGCCACCAACTGTCTTTATAGTCTTAAATGCACAATTTTCCAAAAAACGTTTTTATAGACGTCTATGTATGAATCCTTCTTCCAATTTTCTTTGAGCAAATTGGATTTGAACGTCCCGACATTTTCGACACTTCACAGCCAATTCGAAGCCAAATATCTTAACACATAGAAAAAAAGAGATTATTTGATGAAAACCATATTTGAAGCAATTAATATTTGACTCCTTAAGTGGTTTAGTTGGAATTTATAGAACCTGAAAATCCGGTTACTAGTGATGGTAGTAGCAGGTGGTCTTGTGGGGGTTCTTTATTTTTCCTTCTATAATTTCATTCCAAGACGCCAATGTCTTTCGCTTTGAGAAAGGAAACACTTCTCCGTCAGCTCTTCCCTTTTCCTCGAGCTCCTCCCCCCTCCACCCCCAAAATAACCCAGCGCACCCAGGTTGCCTTTAACCTCTTAATCACGTCTCAATATTTGCATATCTTCCGCATTTCGAGACATCTAAGTGACAGGCAAGACACTTGATACCGTCTCGTGTTTGAAGCTAAGAGTCGCCTCCAGAATAATGTGATAACGACGTCTAAGAAAAGAAGACTAGTACTAGTACGCCATAGAACGTTTATGGCGGATCAGGGACAGTTTCTAACCTCCCCTCGATGGTGTCTTTGCTCGAGGCGTGCGTCAGCAAACGTTAACTGTTCGAAAAATTGTAAAAGATTAAGAAAGTTTGATGACGCTTGAAAGAAGGTAACTCAAATCAATGATCTCGACCAGACTCCGACAAAGTTTGTGTTTTTAGCCCCTTGTTTCCATAGCTCACCGACGGCGTAACGCAGCGCCGTGAAATTTACACTGAATGTCAGTTTTCTTTAGCCTATTGCTGTTCTTCATTTTGTTGCGTTCATGAGATATGAATTAGATAACCAAAAGTAATAGTTTATGAACGTAGGCGAGTTACCATTGTCGTGGCCAAATGGTATTAATAAAAAAAAATATATACCCTTACAAAAATGTACTTTTCAAACAAGTGTCGTCATCTACCGGAAGTAAAGAGACTAAGAGGTGGAAGGTTTGAGAAAGGTTGTATTTGGGGTAAAATGATGGAGTGTGACTAATGACGTCACAAAAGTAAAGATGCCTCTTAACTTTTGGATTACCGGAAACCACGATTCCATGTGGTGACGCGCGATAATTGTAAAAAATGCGATTGGTTTATCGATTTTTAAGATCGCACATCACAATTTTCTCGTTTTCAAAATTCCAATCGAATTGTTAATATTTGATAATTTCCGAAAAATCGATATACGAATACATCTCTTATTCCCGGATGACTATTTTCAAACGACATACATAATATATTGCCCTGGCGTTTTCTATTCCACTACAGCGTTATCAGAAGTTCACATCGATTTCTCTTCACACTCCCATCATCGGTCGGTTGACGCGCCTAAGTTGACACCTCTATGACGCGTCATGAGATAAAAGCTCACACTGCATTCACTATTTCCAGAAACTGCTATCTTGTATGCAATAGTGTTCATTTCTAGCATCTCTTTTGATGAGAAAATTAGCGAATGTAGCAATGATCTAAAGAATCGTTCTGCGCACCACATCCGTTCAAAACGCTTGGCAAAACTAAAACGCAATTTTTTGCAATGCTAGTTGTAGATTTCAGGGGCAGCAGCAGCGCCTCGTGCGTCGGAATAGGAAAGTGCATTCCCACACATTTGCAGCGACTCAACGAACTCGTCGCTTATTTAGCGGCACCTAACGTCAGATCAATTAACCCCCAATGACTTCTAAAACGTCACTACGTCTCAGCCAACCCCGAGTTGCATCATTAATATTCGAGCAGTCATCTCACCTAATAACTATTCACGAGCGTCTTCAATTGTAGCCTGTGGCGAATAGATTATTTCCAACTGACTGGCCAACTCTTGACTTCAGACGCGTCCCACCATCATCCACCCACGACCAAATGCGGACGCAGCGCCCTCGGGTGGGAAAGTCGCTCGAGCAGGATGATACAAGTGTCCAGCAAGCAGGTTGACCAATGCAATGGGCAAGGAATAAAACATACATAGGCAATTAGGCATAGTGGACATAAACTAAAGATGAGAGAGGGTAAAGTGCAGGAGACATTTGGTTTAGTTAAATATTTTTTTTAAATGAAGACATTAATCAGAGACAATATATTTATAATTTTTAAAATTCTTTAAAAACGATCTAGAATATTTAAAGCAGATGAACAAATAAATCTATGTAGTAATCCTAACAGTATCAATTATACAGTATCAACATATAGATATTAGCAGAGAATGAGGTCATATTGGGCACCCGTGATTCCTAAATTCATCATTCTCGGACTTTAGCCGCTCTCCAATGTCTTTGAATCACTGTTTGCTTATCATTTCCAAGCCTCAAGCCAAACAAATTTTGGCAATATTTGATTTTTGTAGCGCCACGAATTCCAAACTCACATATAAATATCTGGAGAGGTTGGCAATGTTGTGCCAATAGAATTACGAAATTTGATCTAGCACACGTTCATGTAGAGAAGGGAATCGTGCTCGTTCACAACGTTGGGTTCATTATTAATTCAAATATATATTCGTATTTCGTGACTCGGGCATTTTTCTGTCAAGTATGTTGCTATATCCAGTGATGCAATATACCACATCAAATGGACCACGCTATTCGATTTGAAAATTCGACAAATTCAGATTTAGTGGAGCATTCCTAAAAGAGAGTCATATTGACCTAACTTTTCCTATAACACGAAGTTCGGGGTTCGTAACGATTCAAGCATTGATTCATACGAGCGGAACCTGAAGCGATTTTCCGATGTCCGAACGCGCGCTTTGTGGATTCAACGACACGCCTCAAAACTGAGCACATTTCTCCGAAACTCCGAAACTCTCGAATTTTCGTGTCCGTTAAAATGTGGGTTCTCAGGACCACTAGACGTGAACGAAGTAAAATCAAAAGCGAGCAACGTTCACAACTGGATTGTCATGTCAAGTTAGTCATTATCCATCAATCAAACGAGATAGCTATCTCAAAAATGCTAGACGAATTAATTTATTATTCAAAATACAGTCTGTAGATTCAACAAGGGGTTGAGCCTAAACAATTTGATAGCCTCGAACGAAACAAACATCACAACAAACATATAAAATTAAATAGCTTTCATGCATCTAAAAAAAATGTTCGTCAGGAATCAAAATATTCCGAATCGGTGACGTTTTCACTTATGACAATGTTCATGGAGAATCTGAAAATCCTACCGACTTTAGTCAGATAAGAAATAAAATTATTTCAGCTTTATTCCTAAAATTTAGAATTTTATTAATCGAATCGGTTTGCGAATCTTTGAGAAACATGATTCAGATGTTATGTCTGTTCAAGAACATTAACCTTGCCTCAGGAGAAATTGAATTCGAAGAAACGCCTCTTAGGACACGGTACATTAGGAGATTCGTAGAAAATGCGTGAAACAGTGGCTCCCTCTATGCAGACTCACTCAAGTCACTAATAGTGGCAACTAATTCAGCGTAGGATCTTTGTCGGCGTCCCATGTACTCTGTATACGACATGGCGGTGTGATTAAGAATGCTGAGCGACAATAACCTCGCGCCTCGACGAACAAAACAATTATTTACATATTCCATTAAAAGATTAGTGAAAGATACGCTCATTGGCACGTACCTATTCACTAAATACCCCCTCCCTCCTAATCTTTTTCTTCCCACACATCCCTCCCTCCCCTGTTCATCCACATCTGCCCTTCTTGAAATCAATTAAGCGCCGCACAAGTAGTTGCGGTGAATTCCGGTGTCGATTATAAAAGAAGTTGATCCATCAGAACGGCTCAGATTCGGTGAGGTGGTGGGATTAATTCTAAGACGCATAATTTCTAAACGGATTTTGCGTATTGAAATTGTCAACAATATTTTGCAAATTGGCAATTGCGAAATTAAATTTCAACTCTCACGATAGCATCAATTTTGATTCATCAAAACAAATCCTCTCCGATTAGCAGATGTGCTTCCTGGATAATATCATCAGGATGGTGATAACATTATCTACCACCCAAAACGATAGAAAATATATTCATAATTCAATAATATTGAGATTTAGGCTTCGATTGGTTTGTAATACTCGTCCACATTCGTAAACACCCTGTACAATGCTGAGAAATGGATCAAAAAGCACCCCCTGATGCTGTACCGCAATGCACCTACGAAACATTCCCTTTCTATAAATTCATATTTTTCGATAAGATCCTAAATTTTCAAGTACAAATTTGTGTCATTAAAAATATATATTGTAGAAAATACATTTTTTGAATTCCTTGCATAAATATGTATTTAAGTACATTAAATTATTTTTGTTTTTTGTTGTTATTAAATTGTTGCTAAATACAACAAATAAATAAACAATAGATTTCGGACTCGTAGTGAAAGGCGAATTGGATTCGGTGAATTGTCACAGACAATAGATCTAAGATCATAAGATCTAAGGTAAAAAAGAATGAAGAGAAAGAGGGAAAGAGATATTTGGTGTCCATCCAACTAAACCGGTCGAGGCTATCACGTACAAACTTGGGTCACACGTCTTTCCGAAAGCAAAAACAAACGGATCATCTCTTTCTTTTATTATGTCACTATCTCCAGGTGATATCTACCTGCTGCTTCTCTCCCTGTCACCCCCCCCCCCCTTACAAAAGGATCCCCCTTACAGCAGAGGCGCACAAACATTACGATCCGACAGAAGTCCAAAAATAAAAATAAAAAACAAATATTTTGAGTATCACTTGAAACAAATTTTCTTCTAACCAAATCTTGATTTGATTCAATAAGATTATGGAATGGAACAGGACAAATGTCTGCACAAAATGGTAACATAGACTACGAGTATAAAACATTTACTTTAACCAGGAAATATCCCATATCGTCGCCAGTACCTCTGGGAATCGAATAAATGAGAGACCGCGTCGGGAATCGAACCAGAGACCTCAGCACCGCCACTCAGTCCCTCAACCAACTCGTTTTAATTAAATACCTCTCCAGTTTATTTTTACCATTACTCTAAAATATTGAAGTGTTCATGAAATAATTTTTTGATTGATGTATCTGATTATTCTAAGGACTTATCTGATTATTCTAAGAACGTCTCTGATTATTCTAAGGACTTATCTGACTATTCTAAGGACTTATCTGATTATTCTAAGGACTTATCTGATTATTCTAAGGACTTATCTGGTTATTCTAAGGATAATTCTAAGGATTATTCTATGTAAGGATAAGGACAAAAAAGACGCAACTTGTCAGAAAATTTTCTGATTCGATCAAGATGTTGTAGGACAGAAACATCACAACCAAAAACCGCGCGCCAACTTTTGCGCATCACTGTCCTCCAAACCAGCGAATCGTTTAATTTCGCATCAAACCGCGGCTGATGCAAAAGACCCGCCGCAGCAATATATATATATATATATATATACTTCGACGCTCGATCTCGGTAAACACGTATTTGTAGGTTGCGCTGTTTCCCCTATCGGATATACAGTGTACATGGGGGAGGGGTGCGTCGGGACTCAGCCTTTAAACCTCACGCGTACCGTTTTGGCGGCTAATCCGCCGGGCTCATCAGATGACGGCCCGCAAACATTAGGTGTCACGACCTCCCACCTCCTCCCACCGGTTCACCCCACGCCCCCTAGTGTCAACAGCGGGAAAGACTGGCGTCTCTTTGTCAACAACCCCACGCGCTCCGAGCTCAAAGAATATTAAGATGGGAATTAGCGGTTGCAAAAGGTGAAATGCACAATAGCAGCCTATATGTAGTACAGTATACAGTATGTGTGTGCAAACGTATTCTCGCGGGTCTGCCATTGCCAAACTTAATTAAACAAATTGAGTTATCTCATGTACGGGTCGCCAAAGGGCTGCAATTGGGTGACGTGGTATGCACACTCCTGTATCCATATTCATTAAGCTCCTTTGGCGATTCGACAAATACCTTTTTATTTTTAACCTTAATTCTAGACGATATTAGAGATTGGACCAATTGGGACACCAAATTAAAAAAATTAAATAGAGCATCTAAATTACCGAATTTTTCGTAAGAAATGGGATGTTAAGATGATAAAACATGTATGATAAATTAAGCGAATTTTCTAAGACGCCTATTTCGAGATATCAAAAGGAAAATATATTTAAGGACAATTTGGTCAATAACTTTCGTCATCTGTTCCAAGAAGTTCTTCAATGTAATTAAAACCGTCTAAATAAAATATTTGAAAAGTTGCCACCCATTTGCAATTAAAAACGCTTGCGTCTCCTTTCCAAAGATCACTTGTTATAACTCTTGGTAAATATTCAACCGAAGAATGATTACGGGATCGAACCCAAGACAATTTGCTTTAGACAAAATCGAAAGACCAACTGGGCACCCATGGTCAGAAAATATTTTGGATTTCACACTAGACCATCAAACAATATTTATCCAGGTAAAAGAAGCAGTAACGTAACCAGCATTGCTAATAGACTGTCGTCAGCGCTTTCGATTACTCGATTTCAGCGAACTTTAAAAGAAGTAAAATTCCAGCATTTGTTACACAGCTAATGATTAATGTGTGATGCGAGCACCGTTAAATGCCTCGAGGAATGTTCCAACTTCTTCGAACAGCTAATTGTTTCGCCCATTATAAATGACAGCAGAGTACTTGAACATCTCGTATACAATAAGACAAAAAATCTCCTGTCTGTCCTTCGCTCACCAACGGTGTAACGCAACGCCATGAGATTTACACTGGATGTAGTTGGCGCAAATTCTACGGCGCAACATATTTCAGTTCTTTATTTTGCTACGTTCATGAGATATTAATTTAATAAACAATAATCCAACTACGTCAATGGACGACGACGAGTTACGATTGCGAGCATGTTGAGGCCACCTGGTATATTGGGCATATACTGGTATTCGAGTGCAACTTATTTCAGATCTCGATACTGAGTATTTCTCGAGATATCAGTCGTTGAAATTTCAAATATTGTTATTAAAAATGAAAATTCCAAGATGGCGTCTCCACTTGACTAAATTGGCGTAACCGGCTATTTCCCTAGTCATCTCCCTAGTTATCCCTAAATCTGTAATTGCTCAAAAACAGTTTGTACACGAGCAACACCAATAACTTGGAAATGTGGGAACGAGGGTAGTCGGTGACTCTCGGGATGCGCAAAGGGCAGTTCGGTCCAGGAGTCGCCATCACAATTAATGACGTCTGACCCAGCAGTCGCGCTCGACGACACCGTCAATAAATTGTCGCCGGACGTGTGTCGGACACTCGCCCCTCCTCCCCCCACCCCTTCCTGGATCACTCGTCATCAAATAATAAATCCCCATTAAAGCGATTCGCTGAATGCGCGCACTTTGCCATCCCCCCACAACACTCCCGCAGGCAAACATTAACCATCCACTAATTGGACGTTTTTATTGCAAAAGGGAATCAAACCAACCAGGAAATAAATCACGAACCATTGTGCGGACTTATTATTGGATAAACAAACACTGCTAATAATCGCGTTTATTATTATTATTAGCGACAGACCGTTTACCAAACGGGCTAGTATTCTATTTGAGCCATCAACATCGCTAATCTCTCACTAGATGGCGATACCACATGTGGGGGGATAACCGTAGATTTGATTTAACTTGACACTGGGATACCAGGAAAACGTCAACTAATTTTAATGAACCAGTATTCAGAAATCATAATCAATAGCAAGTTGTGCCCGGGACAGCGCCGGACGAAAAAAAGACGAACAGTCGGCGACAATTTATTCAAGACGTTCTATTCTCATTATTTTTAATTTTGTAATCAAATTTAAGACTCACGCGGGATTCGATCCCTGGAATTGCGATTCCGGGTTACAAAGTTGTGACGGAGTTATGGCTCCAGCGGTTGTCGCATATCATAACTTGGAACAGAAGTTCTTCGTCAACACTGAACCGTGGATGTCCTTAATACATCTGGGTAACTTGACCCCTAGCCCATGGGGGTCATATCGCGTCTCTCGCTTAACGGCCGCACCCCCTTTAGGGTACTCGAGCCGTCGCTGACAATAACAAATCCAGAATCTTATTTTATTGTTCGGATCGACGCATTCCCTAGACGACAAATCGCAATATGCGTAGTAAGTGTGCCGAGTGCGTACGAATTTGCATTTCTGCAGTGTCCCTCTTTTTCAAACAAGAATAGAAAAACATCTACGGATGCAGAAAATAGAAATGATTGGGTTATTGGAGATTGATTATCTGAGAGAGTCGACCGCTTTAGCTACAAAATACATTTTAGGTCGTGGCGCAATGATCACTAGACGGCGTTGCAATCCCGCACAAAAACTAACGACGCACCTAGCGGTTGGCGCCTCAGGGCACAACCGATTTCTACCTGCTTCTATATCTTTCAGTTCGTTGGTATTTAGCTTTTCACTGAAAGTAACATTGATAATAATGACTTCATTTTTCTGGTGAGGCTTTAAAGCGCGCGTTCTATTCGCGGAACACATTTAAGCCCGACATCAACAAAAATGAAAAAAAAAGAATTCAGGAATAACAAAATGAAAATTCATTGCAATTTCGTCTTTCTAACGAACTCACGAAAAATGTCGCAGCAATACAAATTAAATAATCTTTTTTCCACGTATGTTTTCAACAACTTCATGCAGTGAATTTATTTGCGATTTCAATGGAAAAAATTCGATAATGGTTCACCTTATATGCGTTATCATGTTACAAAATAACCGAATAAACAACTAAGTCGGTTTCTTCGTAATGTTGTGTTCTCAAATTCACACCTTCGCAGTTATCAACTTTCGACCTAACCTAGCTGTAAAAACAATGGCAGAAAAAAAGCATGTTAGCAATCTCCATGTCCTACATTTTACATGTATTGCGAATGGGAATTGGAAGTTGGGCTTGAAAAGTGAAAATCCAAATTTGCAAATCAATTATCCGCCAGCGTCGAGTTTCTTCCGAGAGAAGAGGTCGTAAAATATCCAATTGGCAAAAGGCGATTTCTCGCGGGTCCGATTTCACGGGTCGTGTAACGCGCACCCGGGGAACCCGTCGAGGTGCTCCGGGGCAAGTGGTGGGCGGCGATACGCAGAAAGTGAATAGAGATGAGGTCAGCAAATACAAAAACTCCGTCTACTGCTTATTGTAGCAGAGTTGGGATTTAGCGTCGGGAGTCCCAGCAATTTGGTTATTCTTTTCGAGGAAAGATACAGTACATGTATTGAATAGACACCTGCTTCTACTTCCCTCGCCTCGCACAGTGTTCCTGAAACGGAAAAATATAATAATAATTTCATATTTGTCTAGACGATGACCTAAAACCGACCTTTCCAGAATAAAAACGGTCAAAATCTACTGATAATTTTCACGTGTTATATATATAATAACGTCAGGCAGTGGTGCCTCAGCTTTTTTTTATATTTAAAAATTTGGATTATCAATCGTTTGTCAAATGTTATGTTAAATTGAAAAATAATCATTTTAAAAATATCTACTTGATTATTTTATGTTTTTTAATATTGTTATTTTATTTTTATATTGAAAATATTCTTCCGGTAATAGTACGTGGTATGGTGTGCATGGTTGGAACTGTTATCTGGTTTACTTTGTTGTCTCGTGAAATCGACGACGTCATGCTTTTGATGTGGAGACGCCATTTTTTTAAGTTTAAAGCGAAAGGGAGATTATCCAAAATTTGGTAAGGATTATTTTATTATGTTTTATTGAAAATAGAGATAGGAGAAGTGATCGATAGCGAATTATGGTGGTGTACTAACGGTAGGTTGAATTTTTTTAATTTTCATTGATCCGTTCGAGAGTTAGTCTCCGGACACGAAAATCGAAATCTTTGTTTTAAAATATAGGATTAACACATATTTTTTAAATTATCACTGCAATGGTATGACCCGTTGATTGAATTCCCAGCCGTGGTTTCCGTTTATTCGTTCGCCGTTTACCGGCACAGGTGATTTCGCCTACCTTACCCGCGAACACGACACTTGTCCATCACCTGGCCATTGAATAGGATGTCGGCAAGTCGCTTTGACAGTCGATTTCGGCGCAAATTTCGTCAATCGCTGATTGTCAACGAAGCACTCAAGAACTAGAATAAATAAGGGTTAGACGGCATTTACCTATCGGCCTAGTTACCATGTGTGTAAACAGGACGATAAGCGCGTGGGCGGTCGACCAAAGTTAAAACCGCAGTCGAAATGTTGATTCGATAAACGGGACAAACGAGCGAATCAGATGAGGGGGTGGATTTGTTCGCTGGTGCCGGCTGATTGGAACCATGGACGACTGGAACTATGGACTTGGGTTGAATGGTTTCGCCTATAGGTGGATCTGGTTAACGGCTCAGTGGACAGGTGAACGGAATTGATCAACTGGAAATCAGCTTGGCTGGAAATCAACAATTAATACAGTAACTAATTCGTGAAAAACGTCTGCTCGAACAATGCCTAAGAAGCATGCGGCGAAAATGGCAGGATCTTCTGAATAAAAATGTTGAGAAAACTCAATCTTATAATCCTGAAAGTTTGCCATTTATTTTTTACTTTTATTCTGTAATTTATCCACATCTGCGTTTCCTGACGAACGGCTTAACCAAATTGAATAAAACTTTAGCTGTAGATAGTTCAGCAAATTTGTAATCGAGTGCAAGTTATTTCAAGTATGGATTTTGCGTATTTCTCGAGATACCAGTCGTTGAAGTTTTAAGCATTGCCAATTAAAAAAGGAAAAATCCAAAATGGCGTCTCCACTTGACCAAAATGGCGCTGTCGTCGCTCTCACTCGTTTCTAGTGATGTCAGGCGACATTTGCCACACTAAAGCCAGAATTTTTAATTATTATTCAATTAATACCTATGAGTATTGACAAAATTTACAAAAAATTGGAAGAAAAAAAAACATTTTTGTTATGAAGAGATTAGATATTTACATTAACAACGTTTTGTAATCTTCATTTTTTAAATCACTTGTTGCGGCGCCATTGCCATGTAGTAAAATATAAATATTTAAGTAAATCTGATCGTTTTCGTAATGCATTGGAAGCACGGTTTAACGCAGTCGCGCGAGGGAATAAAATTCTGACAGAAATCCTGATGGATATAAATTTTTTTCCATAAATTCCTTCTACATTGATGATGGACTGCAGCTAAATCTGACGTCAGCACGATAAATGGTTTCGCGGGGATTGGAGGAGACCATTTCTCAAGCGTTTGTAATTTACGACGAAACACCTTTGTAGCGTATTGTTGTAAAATTGCTGGAATTGAACTTTGAACCCTTTACCTATTAAAACAGATTTAGTGTTCGGGTATCGCGAGTTAGCTAACCAACGGCGCAACGCACCGCCTTGAAATTTGCACTGGATGTAGAGTCACGGATCATTATAACTATAGGGTGTGTTATTATTTGTGACAGCGATTTCCGTTCAACAGCGGATTAAAAAGCGAGATTAAATTCAACCGGAAGTGCTACGTCATTTAGGGAGTTTTGGCTTCAGCGGCTGGACAGCTCGGGGGATTAACAGTAAGAGATCCAGTGACTGAAGATACTTTTATCTTTGGGAATTCCAAGCTCATTCTGTTATTTATCAAAGCAAGTGACCCCCTTAAATGGTCGTGGTATCCGCCCCTTAGACTATTTTCGACTTCTTGGCAGAGTGAGGAAAAGTATGGAGGTGCCGCCCGATTCTCTCCAGCCCGTCACGCATTGTGATCGTCAATTGACAAACGCGGCCCAATTAGTCGTCTCTGATACAGAAGAGACGAAAACAAGTGTTGGGCTCTTAGAATAATCGGCTGAGAAAAGGAAAGATCTCATTGTAGCGATGGGCGGAGAAGATGGTTGTCGAGCGAATTAATCACACATTCCAGGTTCCGCCTAAAAGACCGAGTTGCCGACGAATTGGGGGAACCATTACTCTGTAAACACTTGATAATCCTTACTAACGAATGAGCTAGTCAAACATCGATACACATTGACCAAACGCTATCAAACCAACAGCTTACGTGTCCATGTCCATGAACAAATGTTCTTGTCGAATCCGTTTGAGGAATCTGGACATGGACATGTCATGCAACTAGCTATTGTCTTGTTACTGAATGACCATAAACCATCTGAATCCTGACAGTTCTCAGATAGTTTAGATTCTTCTCTGGAAATTTTACTCTTCTACGATTCATGCGGCTTGGGATGAAGGATAACCATGAACTGTGAGGTTGATTCCGTCCCAGATTCCGTCCTCGGTGGCAGAACTCGCTTCAACCCTGTACCATTTTTGCCAAACTAATTTACAAGTTGTTGTTTCTGGCCCCAACAACATGGTTATTTCGTTGGCGTGTGAAACACTGTAGCTGTTAGCACTCGGGGCTCGACGTAACACGAAATTATAAACATGGACGAACTCGGCTCAACATGGTTTCCAAATCAGGACCGAACAGGGCGACCGAAAATGTTGAGATACGTCACAATGGATCCATTAATGCGATGCACATAGAACTGGGCCAATAACAATCTTGACAACAAAGACCGCCTCGACTACTTCGAGACTCAACTCTGACCTCAAAAATTCTAACTCTTGGAAATCGGATCCTTTCAAAGTTTCTAGTGGAGGAGACAAAGACGTTGAAAACGCAAAGACTTCGCCAGACAATAATGATATAAATATCATAGTTATTTGTAAAATAGCTATTTTATATTAAATTTCATTCTGAATACGCGCCCGAAAAATATAATTAATTAATAACATAAATATCTTCGAACCTAAGATAACCTAATCATGATAAGAAAATTTCGAGCCCGGGCTTTGATCCTCGATACAATAGTTGAATTGTTTTGGTGGTTGGATCAAGGCGACCACAGGATGAAAAACTAACAAAGTGACGACAGATAATTTTTCTAGAATTGAACAAGATTCCGCCCCGGGAATAGAACCCGAGACAGTCTCACCTCATTTATTTCTTACAGCTGACTGATTGTTACAATTATAGTTCACAACGCCTTTCGTCTTTTGTGACGTCCAGCGTTGTCCTGGACCCGAAAATTCGGCTTCCATGAACCTTCCAGAACACGAATTATCTCATTTATTCCCAAACAAATGCCAGATACGTCAGCATAAATGTCGAAAGAGGGACTTTTGTTTATTTTGGACAGGACCAAACCGCGTGGCCCATTGATTGTACCAGCGCAAACATTCATCTTTAATGAGCACTCGATGAGAAAACAAATTTTGGCACTCTTCATCTGTCGGCTCGCTTTAATTGAAGAGGATCCCGCCGAGTACTCACCAAAAACAACAGAGTTCCCCCAATTCACACCCACGAATCAGACCGCCTTATTCAAGCGGTGAATATCAAACGAGTCTGGTTCGTTACCGATGTTTTAAAGCAGGCAAAAAAATCACTTAAACAATTTGCGAATCCAACTTATACCAGACTGTTAATAATTTAATGTACCATTACAACTGCAAACACAAATTAATAATTAAATCCGATTGGAAATGCCATTTTGTTTGGGTCTAACGCGAACGCGAGATGACAGACTGTGTATTAAAAAATCATGGAGCGCCGGATCCAAATTTTGGTTCTAATACATAATTCTATTTTAGCATTCATCTTAATTTAACCATTCATGAAATTAAAAAATAAGAAAATGAAAATAAATTCATCGCTGAATGATTTAATAATCAACAAATTCTGCACAAATTAATTCTGATGCGAGTTTGTTGGATTGCAACTGGTAATAATATTAATTATTATTTTTTTTTGTGAAAACATAGTTCGTTGAATTTGAACACCGAATTAGTGCAACAAATCAGAAAGATGATCATTGTACTGTGTGCTTTGGGCTAGAGACTCTGTATTTTCGCGAATGCTCTATGAAAACTGAGGTTGTGACGTCATTGACTACTGCGTAATTGATAACCAAGGAAACCTCCTCCGCCTCACCCCTTGACTCGCCATTAATAACGATAGTGTGACCTAAGTAGGTGAAACCGCTGGTCCTAATACTCGAACCGCCCACGTCTTATCGCAAAAGATAGGGGCCTTTAAGCGGTTTAGTTTGAAACCAGTTCTTAGCGACTTGGTCTCGGCCCATTCCTCCTCCTCATCCGAGCAACCACCCTTCACCTGGGTACTCACGTCTCCACCAAAGGCGTTTGCGCTTTATAACCAATAAGCGCTTGGCCGAATGAAATGCCATTCAATTTGGACAGAGGACAGCTGAGTCTGAACACAGTATTCAATTCACTAGAAAACTTAGTACTCTCTCGCCGTTTCAACTTTTACCTGTCTGATCAGCAATCACTTGAAATAAACCTAATAATATAATACTCCAAAGTTCATCAGTTTTCATTCATCCTTTCGTATTTAATTGGTTGAGATTTCAAGCCACAATTTAAATGCCTTTCATATTACAGGGTGTTCCAAAAAAAGAAAAACTTATGGTTTTCTGTTTCTGGTTTGAAGAAGTTGGGATAAAAGAGGAAGATCGACCACAGCGAAAAATGTCCAGCGGACAATTAATTTCAAGATCAGATCTGTGTGTCACCGAATATTGAAGCAAAATGTTCATCTAAAATGTGTCGAGAAAGCGAGACGCGCAACTATTAGAAGCCAACAAAATGTTGCTCTTTATGAAAAGAAATTCAAGCGATTCGTTAGATTATTTCGGAAGATCTGATAAAAAAATAAAAATAGAAATAATTTCTTTTAACAGCCTGTATATTATTATTGATTGGCGTTCAAAATCACTTGAAACGCACCAACAACTACATCGTTATATGACGAACACATTTTCATCGGTAGACCCGGGATCGAATAAACGGGAGCCAACGTGAGAAACGGGAATCAAACCCGAGGCCGTCTCACACAATAAGTCTCTCGACTAACTGATTGTTTTCTTGTCCAAGACGTCGGCTCTGTCCACTGGCTTCAAGAGGCTCGTTCCACCCCCACCCCCATACTTGAGCCTTCCATCTTCCGACAGAGAGAGCGGGGTGGTGTTGGGAATCGGTTCACTAAAGAGGTTGAGTGTCGTAAGACGCCACAAGTGGCAATAATATCATTGGCCACACCATCTTCGATAAGACCGCTCGTTCTAATCCAGCCACGAAGTAGAAATTCCGGTCGCTCGTCATCCATCCCTAACAACGACAACATAAAACCCCGGTTTAGGTGGGCGTGTGGGGGCGTGGGGATAAGGATAGGGATGGAGAGGGGTCTTGGCGAAGCGGACATGAATGAAGGAAGGATTCTTAATGTGGCCTGGTATTTCTATCGTGACCTGACCTGATCGGCAAAAGGCGGGGGTCACCAAATGCCAGCTCAGCGATACAAATTGAGAATGAATGAAAGGGTCCAACCCCGTTATGTCTTATTCTATTCAAAGGTATACACATGGACATCCACATTTGGAGCAATAATACGATCTCCTTAATTTGAAAGCAAAACATTTCATTTATCTCATGTCCACTTTCTCAACAGTATACAACTTTCTATCTAATATAGCAATACTTTAAAACAAGAGTTGGTGCTTCGTCATCTCACCAACGGCGTAATGCAACGTCATGAAATTGACACTGGATGTAGTGTCGCATATTATAATGGCATTGAAACTAATTTCAAGTCTTTAGGTTGCTATCAATAGTATAACATAAATATCACTAATTCCTCGTTTTGTTACAGCAGAGTCCTTTAGGATAGTTTGAAATAAATGTCTCAACAAAATATAACAAAATGTATTTTTATTTTGTTGGCAGGACATCGACTGACCACCACAACCCGCCAAGCCACCACCGAACCACCGCCACAAGCATCCGCGTCTTGTCTAATGGCAGCCGCCACTACATCATCCGCGCCAGCACTCCGACGCCCCCTGGTGGCCAACCTGTGCATCGTGGCGCTGTGTCTGTCGACGCTGGCTGGTTTCTGTCAGCCCGAGTCTGCCGCCTACGACTCCTCCGTCAACACCCCAGGTAACTCCCCAGGTAACTCCCCAGATAACCGCGCGAATGCGTGTCTGACCGAGTGCGGGGAAGGGGGCGCCACTGTCGCAGCGCTAATGACAAGGGCGTGGGCCATGCTCTAAAACAATTGAAAACGCGTTCAACAAAAATGGTGCAACACATACTAATGAAGCCATTAATTGTCTTGACCCGTTTACAAAATCCAATCTTCTGATTTCAACTTTGGCAGTTCGTTCGTTGCCACAACAACCGATTTCGAGCAATCAGCAAGTGACCCAAAATCCAATTTCAGAGGAAGAAAAAAATCTGAATATTTTAAATATTTTGCATCTCGCCACTATCAATCCGACCGCCCTATCCTAACATGTACATTTCCGTCTTTCATCGCCGGACATTCTCAACACAACTTTGCACATTACTGTCTTTTATCGCCTCGCCATTGTTTCTATAAATAAATTTGAGCGATCGTCTCGCCATTTGGAATACTTGAATCCCAATGAGGCCCGAACCAAAGAGGCTAGAAGGTTTAGATTCCAGGAATCCTATTCTCTCAATCGTGGATTGGGATTGAGCGCTACCTTCTGTCTTGTTACCTATCCAAATGGTTGCTGCAGCTGTCTAGGTCCTTCAGTTCGTTGACCTAAACCAAAGAAATAAAAATGTGCTGTCCACTGTTCTCAGATACATAGTAGTGGACACCAATGACGCAAAATCTGAAAGTCAAAATATCGATAAACTTGGTTGTGGTTTGGGGCCTGTTCACATATAGAATCTTCGGTGCATAGGATTTTCAGTAGAAACGAAAAAAAAGTAAACAAATTTAAATATCTACACAATAAATTCCAACTTTTACCTTTAAATTCAGATAACGATTTCAATTTTAAAAAAATGACCAAAAAGGTATCCGAGTCATGTTTGATTGAGTCGTCATTGTAAAACGGACGAGTGAGTACAGTGTAGCTGAAGGATAGAGGAATCCCGGCCGATTTCTGCGTAGTCCGCCCCGGGAAACCCACTTGGTCAGGTGCTCTGGGGTGGTAAAAGAGGAGGTGGGGCGCGTAGGAGAGTTGGCATTTCCCAGGGTGGCGATTAAACGACGAACGGACACGGTACACGCTGAGCGCAAAAACGATTTCGTGACGGCCTAATGCTTCTAATTACCACCAAGGTTCCATTGCTATTTCGTGTATTTTTACGGACTGCAAAAACGAACTCGACAATTTGCTCAGCCGGATTATCAAAAACAGCCTCGCTTCCCATTAGTTCCGCCGGGCGCAGCTAGTTGCGCTACTAACGCTGTTGACAACGAATTGGAAGAATTAGAAACCCTGGAAAACGTCTGACTCATTACAACCATAAAAATAAATAACATTGTGTCCACCGGGCGCAGACTCCAGTATTCTAGACCTTCAGTCCTCTTTGGATCGTACAAACAAACGAGCTCCCCCTAGTGGAAAGGCAAGCGTTACACAGTTGTATTGCTAGTTGTGAATTTCAGGGGCAGCAGCACCTAATATTTTAAAATACAACCTTTTCTAATTCGTTTTTGCTTTTTCGATTTGAAAAATGTGAACACGAGGTCTCAAAATAAATCTTGGATACGTCATAAGCCATAAACCCCAACCATATCGTATTTGCTCAGCCGAACGAGCGAGCCAAATGCACAACCTAATGCATATTCATTGACACATTTTGCGTCAACGAAAATTTTGCCATACCAATTAGGCTAACAGTTAAGGCGACCGGTTTAATAATTTATACGGCGCTTCATTTAAGTTCCCACAATGCGGGTGCCTAAGAAAACAAACAATTATAGGCCCCTCTCTTGGGGGTTTCTTGCGGGTAAAATTTGTAATTGTAATTGTAATCATTGTCATTGCGCACGCGCAGTAGTTTCAACTGATCCATTCGAGCACCAACCTGACAAACATTTTAATACAAAAACCAAGCGCCCTTACTTTTGAAACGATCCTCGTTTGTCGCTGGAGATAGTGTTCCCATAAGTCTGGGGTCTCGGGAGGACACAGGATCCATTTCAGGATCCACTATCGCACGTCCAAGTGTCACCCGGCGAGCGTTTCGAAAACCATTTAGAGAAGAGCGCAACCGGTCATCGAGACCAATAAAACGTTGGTCTAAAAAAAACTATTTCCCTTTCCCTGAACAGTGAACATGTACTAGTACTCCGTACATGAGTCTGTACTAGCTGCCCGGATTCGAACATCGTTCAAGATCCGAGGATGAACCCAAGTGCTAATAGCGTTTTCAGAGTACAACGTTTCCATCAGACTCCGAATCAGGTGCGTCTGCCTTTTCAGAACATGTTAGGACCCTAATGCACAGACATTTCGAGATAAAATAATTCAGTCTTCTTAATTCCCACGGAACAACACTCTGTCTTTCCGGAAACGTGGCGTTTGGAAGTTAGTTTCTAGTTTTCCCCGAGCAGCGAAACTCAATAATTAAACGCACCCGTACCCATCTCCTTAGTTCGGAGATTCCTGATGAAAACGACATTGACTCGCCTTTGATTAAGTCCCATTCCCCTATCCTCTTGCGCCAGTCTAAATCGCATGTTTCCCTATTTCAGTCGTGTTTCTGATGTGGGATTTTCGAGGCGTGTGCGCGCCCGCCTTGTCCACTCGTGTCCACTGACCACTGGACCTTTGAGTTGAGACTCCATGCGGGTCGAACAACTGCTGCGGTCGTTGAGAAAACAACGGAACAGCGAATGCGGACGAGAACTCGCTTTCGTCGTACATGCGGTCAAACCAGAAGGCCAGGGGGTGGGGGCGTTTATAAATCCACCAGAGACCTACGCCGACACAGTACAAAATCGTCCCTGTATGTGGAACGAAGGATCTTTGGTTCGAATCCATGTTGATTCAACCGCAGTATACAACAAATATATCTGCCTCAAATAAATTTGAGAACGAGTTATTGACTAAGTCATTCGCGCCAAATCCTATATTATAAAACAGAGATTTTGATTTTGTAATACTCACGAACGGCTCAATGAAATTTCATAAAAATTAACATACACTTAGTAAACCATCATAATTCGCTAGCGATCACTTTTCAGATCTCAATTTTCAATATTTCATATTAAAATAACTCTTATCAAATTCTGAATAATCTTTCTTTCGATTCAAACTTAAAAAATGGCGTCTCCACATCAAAAGCATGACGTCGTCGATTTTACGAAACAACCAAATAAACCAGATAACAGTTCCAACCAAGTACACCATACCACATACTATTTCCGGAATAATATTTTCAATATAAAAATAAAATAGAATTATAATATTAAAAAACATAAAATGCTCAAATAGATATTTTAAAAATGATTCTTTTTGAAAATCCATAATTTTAAATACTTCACATTTAACGTTTGTGTTTATCGCGTGTCATCGTTCAAACGTAAAATAGCCGGTAAATTAAAAAAATTAATTTTTTATTTCATTGGTGGTTACTGTAAACTCAGGCAAAGCCGGGCAACATTCTTGTCTAATCTAAAACTGTTCGTCTTCGTCAACATAAAAATGTCAATCAAAATGTATTTTAATAAAAATTCAGAAGTAACTTCAGAACATGTCGCCTTCCATTCTCCAATGCAAATATCGTCAGCGTTTGCAAGTCACGTTTGAGTGTTTGATGACGATTGGAGAATGCCGAAACTAAATAATTCCATTGAACTTTGCGAACGCACCAGCAATGGCCAGCTCGAGAAATAATATTCCCAACGTAATGAAACGAACAATTACATATATGATCAACCAGTGTATAAGGGGGGCACACGCGGCCAGACTATGAAATGAAGTTGATGTTGTAATTAAATCACATCTATTGTGGACGACATGCCATCCGCATATCAAAACAGCAAGCAGTTCCTCCAAAAAATCCTGACAGAACTCATTTGAATCGCCAGGCATTCCGTGTTTCAATGTCAGCGGGAGGTTCTCTGAATCTTCTTGAGACTCCATGTATAGATGATGCGCATTATCATTAGGTGACGCCCATATCCTCATTTTGCAATCTGTCGTATGAAATTAATGCAACTGTTGCCGCTAGTGACGCCTAATTCTTGAGTTGGTGGTCTCACGAGTTAAAGACCTGAATCACGCTCAGAAGAAACCAACGCTTATTGTTGTTACAATATATCGTAATCGTATCTGTTATCGGACTTGAAGATCATGCAAATTCAATTTCCATTTTGGCAGTAAACTAACAAATCGTGCGTGGTTCGCGACCTGGTTACGTCTAACTACGTCAAATAACCGTAGATAGCATCCGCCCCAAATCGCGGTCATTTTTAATTGGGATTGGTTTGATGCAACCGATACTCGGCTATGTACACGAAAACATTACAAAAAAAGCAAACTCGACCAGTATTAAATAGCGAAACGGAAAACGATTTCATAGTCAACGCGTGTAAACGTTTCGAACTACCGTTCTGTGATAAAGATTGGCAAGATGAATACGAAATTTTTAGCATTTATGTAAGCAGCAAATACAATCGCATCATACTCGTACATGTAAACTGACTCGTCTGTACAGTAGAGAGGATGTATTAAATCAGATGACCCCCTGTCAGTATTATAAACCGTGTTCAACAAGTCTGCATAAATGCCGGGTAATTTTTAGTTGAGGCCAAGATTACAGATTGCAATTTGTATCTACGTTACTTGCTTGTGTATGACTTGGACGCTATTTACATACAACCGTTTGCGACCTCAATAAGAGGTAGAGTCTGGTGGTTTCACCAGCAAAGACCATCACTGAGTAACCACTTGCTTTCTAGTTTTATTCTGTAATTTGTCATTCCAAATTGCTCGCGTGCACTGTATAAAATTAATCAAGATGTATTAAAGACGAAACTCATTTATCTATCATTTACGTAAATTTAAATAATGGAATATAACGTTCGGCTGTCCCCGTCATGGCAGCGAAAGCATTTTCTAAAAAAAAATTGCGTGTGAATCGTAAAATACGTTACATCACTGTATTTGTGAATTCGTCACGTGCCATGGCAATGTCACCGCAAAACGTGACCGCTTCCTGTTTTGTGAAATAGCACTCTAAGGTATAAATTAAATAAGAATTAGAAATTCGAGATCTAGTGTAGAAAATGTCGCTGACATCAATGGTATCACGTGATTGGCGCTCGAAGGTTCAGCGCCATTTTGGACAAAAAGAGACGCCATCTTTTAATTTTTCGGCGAAACGATGGCAATGTTTAAAATCTCAATGAGATTTGAAATAAGTTGCACTCGACTGTGCATTTGAGGAACTGTCTACAGCTCAAATTGGTATTTAATTGGTATGTAATAATTGGAGTGTAATGTAAATGTTATGTAAACGTAAATAAACGCCAAAACTGACAGTTCAAAAATGATAATTAAAAAATGAACTTTGTCCATTTGCACAACTTTGCCAATATCTAATTATTGACGCCAAATTAATTAAACGGATTTCAAAATGTTTCCAAAATCCTCGCATTTCAGATTTGAGGCTGTCATCAGTGCGAATAAGTCAAATCAAGTCAACCAATTTCTATTGTTGTCCTTGCTCTGCCCCCCAGCGGCGACGATCGAAAATTTCAAGCGAAGATGGCGTCATCTAGCGAAATTATTGTGCGAATAGGATACACCAACTTAATGTATTTCGGTTTATGTAATGAAACCGTACGTATACAAACATGGAACCATCAAAGCAGACGATTTGCATGTGTCCACGATAACAACAAGTGTTGTTCTCGTGTCAATTGTTTTCCACTCTCGCTTTTCTCTCGCTCAATGTCTTCCTGGACTGTTGCTAAATACCAGAGAGCGAGATAGAGGGAATGAGGATTTTTATTATATAACAATAGATAAGCGCCATTATAGTCGGATAACAACAAACGACAACTCTGTAACAGGAACAGACGTAAAATTGTACATGTAGTATTAGGTGATTCCGAATCGACAATATGGCAACGTCAAAATAGCAACGCTCTCTATTGCAATAAATAACGGCCAACCATTTGTCGTCGATAAGAGCAAAAATACTTGAACAAAAGGCATGCGTGTCTGAAGTCAATGTTGGCTACGGTTACCACAAAAGGATTTGAAAGGACTGTAAATAAATGATAATTTTATTTCCCTCTCAGAAAAGAAAAGGTTCTGCTCTCGTGGTGCTGTGCTACTGCAGGAAGCAACTTACTGTAGTACATGTAAGTGGAAAGTGATTGCAGCTGCATAATTAGCTGATTGCGGTGTTGCTGAAATTAGGAATACCGAGCCACACATTTGAAATATTCTGTCTTGAGCCCACCAACCTTGCCACCCTAGGTTAAAAAAAAAATGAACTTTTTTTTTTACCTTTATTCCTTAATTTTTCAGCTAATCTTTTACGGTTCCCGCAACAAGTATTCGGTTTAGCTAAACGGGTCTCAGGGCGTTACGGGTCGGTCGACTACAGTGAGGGAATAATAAAAGCGTGTATAAAGTCCTGCCGTACGCAGTTCGCAGTTCCGCACATAAAAGCAGACATTCCGTCGCGGACCAACGGTTTAGAAACGCTGACCTGCGTTCGGTTTAATTACGTGCGGAGCATACGTGAAAAACGCCCACGACGATGATGATGATGATGCCACCACCATCAACATCGCCGTTGGCGTCATCACTCGGAGATAGCCGGATTTTTTTATTATTTTTTTTTGCGTTGGAATCTCAAAATAGTGGAACGGCGGATGTACACAGTGCGAGCCGACTACGCTCCGATTAGCATGATCGGGAAGGACTTTTTTTTTTGGGGAAGAATTTTTTTTTTCCTAAAGCCTACAGTTGCGGTAAATTTCGTTAAGCGGATCGGATTCTGGCGTGGGCGTGATATATAGTCGGGCCGCAGATTTTCGGCTTTGAACTGCTAAATAATTAAGTTGAGGTGAACTATCAAGGAAAAAAATGCATGCTTCTTTTCACGCTTTGTTCTAGATGTCGTTGTTGTTGCATCACACTTTTGAGTGAAAGTTCTGAAGTTCCGTTTTTCTTTTTACCTGTGTCCTTATTTTTTGATTTCGTATAGTTTCGACCTCTGCTCTGCTGTGCGCAACGAAACTCCATTGTGGAATAGTTGAAGTCTTACTTTTTAGCCTGTTTTTCGTTTAAATCGGTCAGAGCCTTGGCGCATCTTATTGAATAAACAAGAGTTACCCGGCTTTGCCTGGGCTAACAGTAACCACCAATGAAATCAATCGATAATCGATAATCGCAAACGTTAAACGTAAAATAACAGTTAACGCTATCCTCTCGAGCACTCGACATTTGTTCATTGTTTCTTACCTTCTCGAATTTCTTCGAATTTTTATTATTAAGAATTTTCTTCGATTTTTTTCGAATTTTTATATTGAAAATATTATTCCGGTAATAGTATGTGGTTGGAACGGTATTCTGGTGTGTTTGGTTGGAACTGTTATCTGGTGTTTGGTTGGAACTGTTATCTGGTGTGTTTGGTTGGAACTGTTATCTGGTTTGCTTGGTTGGATCTGTTATCTGGTTTGCTTGGTTGGAACTGTTATCTGGTTTGCTTGGTTGGATCTGTTATCTGGTTTGTTTGGTTGGAACTGTTATCTGGTTTGCTTGGTTGGATCTGTTATCTGATTTGCTTGGTTGTCTCGTGAAATCGTCGACGTCATGCTTTTGATGTGGAGACGCCATTTTTAAGTTTAAAGCGAAAAGGAGATTATTCAGCATTTGGTAACTGTTATTTTATTATGAAATACTGAAAATCGAGATCTGAAATTCCGTCGCTAGCGAATTATGGTGATGTGCTAACGGTATGTAAAATTTTATGCAATTTCATTGAGACGTTCGAGAGTTAGTCTCCGAACAGGAAAATCGGATTCTTAGTTTTATAACATAGGATTGCTCTCTGTTAAGATTCCAGTGCAATCTCCAATGAGCATTCAATATGGAATCGGTAATTGAAACGGTCAATTTATTGATGTTCTAAGAATCTTTAAATTGTCTGGTCAAACTAAGAAAACTTAAAATTAGAAAGTTACTTCCTGCAGTGCAGGCCCGACGTGTCTTGAAATTGTTAACATCAAATGTCGACCATATTCAAGGTTTGATTTTTCTTCCGGGAGAAACCTTGTCATCCTCGTGTGAGGACAGTTTATGATTGTGGCATGGCTGACTGATAGTGCCAATGATTGCCACTAGGATCGCAGTGGGGTGTCGCACCAATTGCGCGGTCCACTGCAGGTCGTGTATTTAACTTAACGATATCTTCTGGAGTAGACAGACGCCCCTCTTAATGTGTTCCGATGTTTTTTCTCAGCTTGAAGCTATATTGTGTTTTACTGTTGATAACGACAAAAGAGATATAATGAGCTATCATATCTAATTGTAGGTACACGCCCAGCGTTTTGTTCTCTTTTTTAACTGCCCTTATTGTAAATCGTGGTTGTGACAATGGAGAAACAGTGAATCGGAATTGCTAACTAAATAATAAGTACAATTAACCTAATGAATTCAGAATGACCGTCGCAAACGGAAATATTAAAATAGCCAGTTTGCGTTACAACTTCGACGTGAGCAAACGTTTCGACGTAGTGACGTCACTGAGTGCTATTTTATGGATGAGTGCCGTCGTCACTACGACTGTTTAATATTTGGCGACATAATTCTGAACCAAACGCCATCTAAGTCTTGAGAAGTGAACCATATATATTACAATCATCAAATTAATTAAGTGTCTCCCCTCAACGAGACTATTTTTTTCGAAAACGAAAGTACTTATTGCCTCGGTAGAGTATTATGAATTAACTTTGATATGCATAAATAGGAGATTAAAAAATAATAATAATAAAAAGGATGTGCGGTTCGTTGTCTCGGCGTCACATTGTTGCCGGCCTCCATTAAACGTTTCGCGAAATTGCACGACTCAATAAACACGAAAACATTTGTATTTGCATAAACCCGCTTCGCTTATGTAACATATAGATCAGGCCGATCTATTTTTTTCTATGTCCGTCCGTAGATGGATTTGTCGTCACGTCAATACCAGTTTGGAAAAAAAGTAGGCATTTAGACCCACTTTGGAAATGGTGACACGTTGGACGAGGTGTGAATATTCAGACCATGTCAAAATGCGGACAAAGTTGTAGACCCGGTCCTAGCAAAGCCTGATTGAATAATTATTCAGTCGTTAAAAAGAAAGAAAAAACGAATGACTGAACAACTGTGAACCAAAATCCGCATTGCAAATTTCCGTTTTGAACAACTTAATCAACATTATTCATAGTTTAAACCAATTAGACACACGAATAGAAATATTCTGTTTCAACTCTCATTTTAATACTCGCTCGAATACATGTTTTTTCGATTACATTTTTCGGTATTTCAGAACATGTTTGTTATTTCTTCGATTTACTTTGAAGAGTGACGTCAGATAATTCCGAGGTCATTAGCATATCTTT
Source organism: Mycogona germanica (assembly GCA_034698785.1). Classification (NCBI taxonomy): domain Eukaryota; kingdom Metazoa; phylum Arthropoda; class Diplopoda; order Chordeumatida; family Chordeumatidae; genus Mycogona; species Mycogona germanica. The sequence goes on along the minus strand of JAQGBY010000527.1, from coordinate 7,453 downwards.
TTATGCAAGTTAGCGGAAAATAATGCTGCCCCATCCAGTGTCCACGCCCTTCTTTATGCACACTTTTTTGTTGGCAAACCAATAACAATTTATAAACAAATAACCATAGGTGATGTGCGTCTGAACAATCAACCCTCTCACGAAATTAACCACCATCTTAGGAATTGCAACTCATTTCGTGTCTTATATTAATGATATTAATGACGACACCTGAATTTGCAGTGCAACATGAGACGAGTCAGACGACGACGGTAAGCTTATAATCTCCCGTGAAATCGATATCAATGCCGACAGGTATGAGGTAATGAAAACCCCGCATGGGGGGTGGGCGTGCCATTTAAGAAATTTCTCTCGACGAAATCGTTCGTTGAAAGTTATGAGCTCATACGCCGCCGAGAGAGTGAGACAATGGCTGGAATGAATTGCAAATTTTTCTGTCGATGACCAGTTGGAAGAAAGAGGGGACACACACACACACACACACACACACCAGACGTGAGGCCTGTAAATCAATTTGTTCGTAACATTACACGCGAGTTAACGCCTACCCAGGTGTGCAGGAGCAAATTGAAATACACGTATTTTGCATTTCATATTTTTATCCGATTACCTCCGTTGGTGCTTTAACACTTCCACGTCTACCGTGGACAAGTACGCAGGTGTTTCTGGACTCCTTAAAGGCATATTTTTCTGACGAGTCATGAATGGCGCAAAATCTATTTTTATCTATTACTTTGCCAGCACGTCTCCATAACGTATTGGCGAGACACAAGTCTTTTTAACACGGGACGAGTTTCTGTAAGCAACTTGATTCTTATCGTGCTGCATTCCTAATGTACGTTTTCTGCGCACAAGAATCGTTTTGGAAATTTACCAAAACGATTCTTTGTGGCTAATAAAACGGGTATCTTATCTTATGAAATAATTGATCAAATCATCTGCATTTTTTTGACAATACAGTAATAATATACGAACACTTTTGCTATTTTATTTTATGTTTTGACTTTCCGGATTGTTTTGACACAGGCTCGAACTCGCTCGCTCGCTTGAAGGGGAAAATATTTCGATTAAAAAATGAAATACGGTGTAGTCAAAATGTTGGTATAGTAATTATTACTCTAATGTCAAAAACGTTCATGCGATTTAATAGATTATTTCAAAATATCTGATTAAATGTGTAGGGGGGGGCTCATTTTTTTGGAACACACACTGTAGTTATCGTTGAAATGACGTGATATATATATAAAAAGTCTAATTTCTTATACACGAGTTAGGTAATATTCTGTTAATTGGGAACTTTGGGATAAACGAAGAACCAAAAACAGAAAATAATGAAATGCTTGTGTTTCTTCTTAAATCGTCAATTGACTCATGATCTCATGACAAAAATCCAACAAATGAAGAAGAAATAAATAATAATAATAAACGAAGAACTGACATCACAAAGTTCTTCAGGTGGGAAGATAATATTTTGTCACATCATGGGGCTTATTTTGGACTCAATCTTCCTCAGTGGAGTTCATCTTCACCAAGCTGTGATTGGCTGATTTGGGTCCCGTGACGGTAACGTGACCCAAATCAGCCAATCACAGCTTGATGAAGATGAACTCCACTGAGGAAGATTGTGTCCAAAATGAGCCCCCAGTACTCATGTTTTCGTGTCTCCGATTAAATCGATATAGATATTTTCGGGGCAGATTTTCCGAATTGTTAAAAAAAATAAAATTTTTGTGGTTAAGTTGATGTGTAAATTGACCGAAGTCGCCACACATATGACCCGAATTCCCCCTCACCCCTCCCGGCAACACAAGTACCGTACAAGCGGGATGTCGATTCATTTTTCACGAAGGAACCGTAAATCGCATCATGCATCATACATAACATGTGCAATCGCTGTGCCAGAATTTATTTTTTAATGGCTCGTGTAATACCGTATATCGAGTTGCCCCAACCAACAATGGTGTTTATTGCGACGACGGCCAATACGTTCCAATATACATTCCAGTATACGTTTTGTTGGCCGAACGGGGCACACCGGGGTATTGCGTTCAACAACGCCGCGAGTTTCAAATTTCGGTCGTGCCGACCCGAAAAACGGGTCTTCGTCTGTATAGGAACAGGTGGTGCTCTATGGGGAACTACAAATCGACAACAAATCAGCGTGTGTATTTGTTTACCAAAATACGCCAACCACTTAGAAACAACGGGAGATGATTTCGAATTTTGACTACACCGAAAATTGATCTAAGACAATTTCAGCGTACATACGAAAAGCTATTAAGAGTTACATATAGCTTTTAAATGGTAACCAATATATTTTTAATTTACCGTTAGTACACCACCATAATTCGCTAGCGACGGAATTTCAGATCTCGATTTTCAATATTTCATATTAAAATAACCATTACCAAATTCTGGATAATCTCATTTTCGCTTCAAACTTAAAAAATGGCGTCTCCACATCAAAAGCATGACGTCGTCGATTTCACGAGACAACCAAGCAAACCAGATAACAGTTCCAACCAAGCAAACCAGATAACAGATCCAACCAAGCAAATCAGATAACAGTTTTTTATGTTCTCTGTACCTGACGAATTTTATAAACATTGTTTCACTGATTTCCATTTTTTGGAATTGGTTTATAATATCTTCACTTTTAAATGGGTGGATGGAGAAAATGTATTTCCACCAGCTCGGTAATATCTAATCCTGCATTTTCAATTTATGTTTTTCCCCCAATCAAGTTTGACAATTGCTCCGCTTTCCTTTTTGCAGATGTATGATCATGTATTCAACCAACAATTGACCTCTTATTATGATAACGATCTCCTAAACGGATCGAGCGAGTCCGAATTGTAAAAAACTCTAATCAATGGCTTGAAAATAATGACCGATCGATCTAACGATTTTAATAGGCTTTTCTGCGCATAGTACAGGGTACAACTAATCCATCGTAATTGCATTATTAAATCGGATTCAACGAACACGACAGTCTTAACGAGATATTAACCTACGCACATGACATTAGCTACTTACTATTTAATCTGATTTCGCAATTCGATATTCGTCGTCGGTCAACAAATTTAGTTTGAGTTGCAGCTGCTGCGAAACCAAGTTCGTAACAATGACTTTTATCGATTACCATTAGCCAACTTTTAGTATAAAAAGCCAGTTTGATCGAGAATATATCAATTATCCATTGATAGCGCAAAGGTGAAAACACGTTTGTGACGCAGAAGGTGACGTCGATACGTTTAAATGGATGTTTGGTTTTATAAGGTCAGCGAATAATGTTTTTAAATCCTTTTCCTTTTCTAGACCAATCTTGTCGTTTATATTCAGATTTTATCTCTCAGTGTTTCCACGAAATAAGTTTGCTTTTAGCTCAAATCCGTAAGTGTACGACTTTCTAGATGAATGAGATTCTGTAGGACCACTTAAGTGTGTATATACAGTTTAAGCGAACGAATTAACATCCAATCATCAAATATAATTTGACAGGTTGTGCTTAATAACTTTTAACTTTTTAATTTATTGTTTTTATTTTTGTGTACGTGTTCTGTCTTGCGCGAACTTCAACATGTTAGTTCTTATTTTCCTTTGGATATTGAATTTATAATCGCAAAATCTTATCTGAAATGAACTTTCTAAAAGTAATTCGAATTTAGAAATGTTAGTTAGTAGTTTAAAAACAACACAATTTGTACCAATGTGGAATTTGGCCATAGGGGCAGAGCCGTAGAGCTTGTAATGGGAGCAACTTAAAAACTGTTTTTAGTTTCAAATAACCAATTACAATATCAACTAACAATGAATCTTGCTGGTGTATTTTGAAAATGAATACGAAAAAATTAGAATATAATTATAGTCATTACCAGTGAAATTTTATATCCTAATCACACTTTCGACAGTATTTTTTTTCTAGCTTATACTGTTGAAGATTTAGGTAGACCTCAAGTTGCATTTGGTGGTTGTCGTTACGTGAAGCTATGTCCATAAACAACGTCGTTCCCGCGCTGGTTGCTTACCAGACGTGCACATTATTTACAGTAGTTTGACCTGAACAGTTTCATTTAAACGTGGCACGACCTCGCCAACCACTTTGCTTATAGCCTACTTGGGAAAAAAAACGAAATCGTATGGCTCGAATCGTGGTCGCACACTTGCCCGGCTCTGGCACTACGTTTCACCATTCTCTCCTCAAACGTGTTGCACGTAGCGTGGCCGTTTAAGTTCGCCGTCACCTGCACGAAAAGTCGTAAACCAAATTGTGAAATTTCGTCTAGGAAATTTCCGTTTTTCCTTTTTTTTTATGTTTTTGTTTTTGTTGGTTTTATTAGTGAAGCGGATTTTCTCGAACACGTTCGTCGAATTATGGTGAAAACGGTTGCCCTTCTGTGCTGCTGGTATATAATTGGCATGTTCGCTGTGGTCGTGTCCGCCATTTTGATTGACGCAATTAATAGGTTTTCGGTTTACTGTCATAGCGAGCATTCCGTTCTAGTCTCACTAACCGCGCTTTGCTTTGATGACGCAGGTATCATCTTTTGGCTTGGGGAAATGTCAACCATAGTTGGGTCTCATTTTTAACCGATAGTGATTTGGTCAAGGCATTCACAAGATGACCACCAGAGGGCGCCTGAATCTAACTTCGAAACGGCCCACTATCTTCTTTCTGAATAAATAATTTCGATTAAAATCACAGCTCCATCAATTCGTGCTAATACATTATACCCGAAATTGCCTGTTGAAGGTGGCGACCTCTGCAGGACGTGTTCTGGCGGAATGACAGTCTATCACGTGACTATCCAAATAAAAATATGAAAGATTATTTTCTTTAAAAATCGTAATATATTTCCCTGTATTATCGAATTTATTACGAATGTTTATGAGAGAAACGATTTTATATCTGCAGCAGGAGATTTCCGAGAATGTGACAACTTGGCATCATTGTCATCATGGTTTTCGGACACCTTGGAAATTTGAGCGCCCTCCAGTGGGGGACGTTGTACAAATTTCAAGATGGCGGTGCCAATGGTGACCGCCATCTTGAGCACACTAGCGCAACTAGCGATTTCGCTCAACATCCGCCAAAGAAGTGTGCGGGCTTCATATCACGGCTTTGACATCGGCAGTTATTATTTTTTTCAACTTCTCAGCAATTGTGCTTTATTGAACTGCTGATACATGACTAGATAAATATGTGTTCATCCATGTCTCACATGATCATCATATTTTTAATGAATTGAACTTTCATGGTCATCTTTTTTCAGTGTTGTGATGATTAAAAATGTCGACTAAAAGCGCGCTTGGGTGCTTTTCATTCATATTCGCCTGATCTTAAAAGGAAAAGAAGAAATCAAATGAATAGGTTTACGGTTTCGTCTATGATTTCCAGATGCACCCTGATGCACATGAAATGACCTGAGAATTATGCTTTCCATATCAAGTTTAATGATGCGTGTCCCGATTCTTTAATTTTTATTTTGTTGCCTTGACAGATAAAACAAAGCTGATGACCTTTCCGGTAACAATTATATTTACTTCTATCGATTTAGAATCACGCACATCAACTCACTCTTAACAATTGTTTTTATTATAAGTGGGAAAACCACCAATTTAAAGAACATTCATTTTATTTATCGCGGTATAAATGTTTCAATTTTTAATTGACGGAACGTGAATTACAATGTGAGGCAAAAAGCATTGCACCCCTTTCAATAATATTTTAATTAGTCGGTCGTAAATATGTAATAATTCGATTAGTATGATTTGGGAGAATACTTAAGATTGCTGAATCCCCTTTCGAAATTTGAGTCTCGGAATTCGAAAGGCTCACTAAATGTCGGATTATTTTCGACAGATTTATTAATTTTTTTAAGGGGGTTCACTAATTTTGCCTAACAGTGGAAAAAAATCAATTCAGATGAGTTTCTTTTTTGATACTCGTCAGATTCTGTTTTTATGAAAGCGCATTTTTGTTTCAACGTGAAACGAACATCATGATGCAATGTATATTTGCGTGTGAACTTTAACCATGTGAATGATGATTGCGTGTACGCTAAAAAAATTCAATTGCAAAATCGCAAGAGAACGTTGAAGTTATAGTGGGATGTCTGTATTGTTACGGATTTAGAATGTACAGTACAGTAAAGCGGTCAAGTTTTGACTATCTATGGAAGCGACCTCACTCACTTGAGCGTTTTTTACACCACTCTCCAATCGTGATCTTCCAAAAAAAAAATCGCAAATTCAGTTACGCGCAAAGAGTGAAACCGGACAGAAGGAGGAAAAAATATCCCTGTTGAATTTCAAAACAAAAAGAGAAAGAGCGAGGGAGAGAGATAGAGCGAGAAAATGGCGGCTGCTCGTCCAATTAAACGTGGCTTGCAATGAAAGCCATCGGAGGTCATTGCTTCTCGCAGACCCATACCTGCAGGGAAGGTACATAGCCGAGGATAGATAGGCTTTCTGGTCTAGGCATAGGCCTAATTACATATGCGGAGGTGGTGGTGAATGGCGTTGAGCTATGCTGGGAAGATAGTCCGAAATTGTATGACCGAGCATTATACATGTACTAGAATATATCGCCCACAACAAAATTATAGTACCTGAAGACGATCACGTAGCAGTATAACGGTATTTCTTTTTTGTAATTTATCTATTTGAATTGTAAATTGTAACTCGTAGTATTTTTATTGAAGCGCTCCTAAATGTCATTCCTAAACAGTGCCACTATCGGCGATAATTTCAACATGATTCACAGGTCAATTGACGAAATGTGCGCCACCTAATGAAAATGTGTAGCGTTTATTCGCTCCTCCAATTTGTATCAATATACTCTGTCCAACTGAAGATATAAAAGAAATCGTGATATTTGAAATTGTTGATCAGCGAAGAAACCGGGATGGTAATTAAAAATTGTGAACACGTCACCGTCTGGCAATGTATCATTTGTAATCTAGTTACAGCTTGGGTTGTAGTGTTAAGGTACAGTACACGATACAGGTGTCCATGTATTTTGCAGTGAACGCACAGACAGCCGCCTGTTGCGAGAGTTTTCCAATCGATTCGCGTCACGACCTATTCGTCCAAGTATGGCGTTAATCATTTTGGCCATCTCTTAACCTGCTTGCAGGTGTAGGGGCGGCGCGGCGAACATTTGGAATTCTCGACTGGTCGCCAAAGTTCGATCGTTAAAATTGCACCATAAATACTCCTGGGACCACTCCGTATACACTGACAGAAGAAACGAGCTAAGTTTGAAACGTTTCTCGGGGCTGGAAGCCGAGATCCTGGCAAAAATATACACCTCATTTAGTGACGAAACACCGAGAGAGCTCCCCTTGGTACTAATCACTACAGAATTTCTAAGTTATCCTATATTATAAAACTAAGGATTGGATTTTCCTGTTCGGAGACTAACTCTCGAACGGCTCAATGAAATTGCATA
>JAQGBY010000526.1:0-42853 GCA_034698785.1 Mycogona germanica | reverse complement strand
AAAAAGACGAAAATCGCCAACTCTCGTTTGTCTTTTTCGTCCGGTCTGTCCCGGGCACAACCCCCATTTTTATTTATAACCCAGACGTTCTTCTTCCCAAGCTGTGACGGGTTTAAGGGGCATGCCTGTCTCTGCCTACATGTAACTATTGTTAAGTAAGAAATAATTGATCTAATTATTTTTAGAAAGCATATGCCGGAATTTTAATATGGCATGCGACATGGAAATATGTCCATATACTGAAGAATTAAAATGTAGAAGTTTGTATTTTCTCCAGCAATCAATGCCATTCTTTAATTCGATTTTTTAATATATAATATCATTCGTATCGTCAGCATCTAAATATCTTTTAATTCTCTTTCAAAGCATATTTATTCTGAATGAGATAGTCCAATTACTTGCATTCAAATTAATGTCAAAAACAAGAATAAGAACATAGATAAATAAAGATAAATATCAAATTTTGGGCCTATCTAAAACTAAAATTAATTGTTGGTGCCACATATTTTCTCGATTTTTATTGGTCAATGAAATTTCTGTTGATCTCTGATCACGCTGAAGAAGAATTGCATAGTCAAGTATTCCATGTAACACTCGTGATGTAGGTAACACGGTTCATTTGATTTTCAAAGTTAAAATCAAAATTGAAATAAATATTTATCTTTTTCGATCCACTGCCTCGCATAAACTGTATTTGCGCACGCACCACAGGGCGTTAGGTTGGCAGGACGCATAAGGCAGCTGCTTAGATCGGATTAATCTTACTGGAAGCGCGGGGTGAGATTTATTTCGCGCGGGCCGTAGCTAATCGAAACCCGGAACGAATTGCGCATGACATCGGCAACGTATGCTTCGAAATCGAGGCGATACCGAACGGTTCCCAAAGCGTTCTCCAGAGGAGACAATGGAGAACAAACGACGTTGCAACGCCGGGTCGAAAAATTGATTCGAAATGTGTGTGCATGGGGGACCCGGGTGGCCGGGAGAAGCGGGCGGCGCTGTTGACTTCTACAGGAGCAAAAACGACGGGCTTTATGCATACGACTGTACGAGTAAATGCGATCGTGGGCAATTTTGAATGAGGGGAGTCCAGCAGTGATGCAGTGCGTATGGGGAAAAAGTGAAGCCCGTGACCAATTCGATACTGAATGCGGTCGGTCGGACAAAACCGGGAAAACCTGCAAAACAGGTGACTTGCCAGGAAAGGTAAGAAGGCCCCTCTCCCATTACCTCCTTCCAACTACACGATTACAAACTATCGCAATCAATATCAATACTACTGAAGCTAGCTAAGTTAGTTATCTTTCCCTGATGACCATAGCAAATACGTCCACCATTTTTATTCTTCTACGTATGATCACGAAATAAATTTCAAAAATAATTGTTCGTTTCTATATATATATATATATATATATATATATATATATATTACAATAATATAATTTTAATGTCATTACTAAAACTAGGAAGAGAACACTGGACGTAAAACTTTAAAGTGGTGATCCCTTAAAGTGCACCTACGATTTTTTTCTCAATTTCTAATACAAAAAAGGGTAATGCAACTTTACGGATCTGAAGACGTTGGCAGACTTTGCTTGACTGAAACGGGGCCTAACAATCTCCCTGCCAACCAACCATAAATACACCGACGGAAATCGGGATGGTTCCGAATTCGTATCGATTATCAGTCCCTTCTGATTTTGTTTGGCTTTCATGGACTTTTAAAAGATTAGATGCATCAACCATCGATTTCAGCAGCGAACCGTTAGCCATCCCTGTACCTGTTGAAGCGTTAAGACCATGTTTCCTCCACCCCCTTCTCTTCCCCAGACAACTCTGAAGAGGATGAGTCACAAGCTCTATATTTCTAAAAATATACATATATGACAGGGAAGGGTTACAGAAATCGTAAATTGAAACCCATTCATGGTTCTTGTCCTATTGTAAGCGGGTGCCCACCACTTCAGAGGATGAGTCGTAAAAATGTGACAGGCGTTATAATTTAAAAATATGCACCAAAGACAGACTGAGTGGAAGGGTTGAGAAATCATACATAGAAACTTCTTGAAAGTACGAGTGCACTTGAAATATTGCAATGAGTACTTGAACGTTCGCGACAGTCGTGGTCTAATGTGCAAGTAAACAAGGACGAAATTTTTATTTTTATTTTTAAAAATGAAATTTTGAAGCAAAGCTAACTAGTTTTTTTTTTAGATTCATTCAGTTTCAATTTCTTGATTTTAATACTGTTAGTTTTGTATTAATTTATTTTCTAAGAAATGACATTTCAATTACAGAACTCTTGTATTCTGGCAAATTCCTTCTCATCTGAAAATTTAAATTATGAAATTTACCAAAGGCATTTTTCACCAATTGGATATTTGGATATTTTGGCAGGGCATTAACCGAACAAGAGGTGCGCATGGCAACTGACCGGACACGAACAACAAGGTAAAAAAGATCAGTGCTTGTATACAGTGGCCCGCAGATACCAATACCCATGTGTGTACATGAATGTATATACCCGAATGAATCCACTTTCTGCAAAAGTATCGCCGCGCCGCCAATCTATCAACCTGACGCGTCCACAGAATGGCTTCTGGGGGGGAAGGGAGGGGACGCTACTGCTCCTCCTCCTCCTCCTCTCCACCATTAACCCCTCCAACGTCTCCTTCGATCGCCTGAGACCCTTTACGCACATGGGTGTACTTGGAAGGCGAGATCTCAACCGCTGCACTTTAAATGGCATGAGCATCTGCTCATTTTTGGACTCTTGTTCTTATTTGAGATATTTGTTAGGAGGTCCACCAGCGTGCCTTAAACGTTATTTCACGTATCGATATTTTCGACATAATCGACATTTTATGACACTGGCGAAATTATTCGAAACATTTCACCAGAATAAAAATTGTATCATTTTAATATGCTGGAAATAATGCTATGTGTGTTTATTAACAATATGTTCAAGCCCCAGAAGCGACCTTGTCATTTCTTCTAGACTAGGCTTCAACCCTAGGAAGGGATCTTCAACATGAACCTAACATCGTACGGGCACGGGTGTCGTCGCTTCACTTCCACTCTAAAAGAAAGAAGACGTCATTTTTCTCTCACGAAAAATTCCGATGGTCTCGTCTGCATGGGAATTGAACCGGTGATCACGGGCATAGAGTAATCGTAATAAAGAGTGCGATGATTATGTAATTGTAATTTAGCCCGTTAACCAGTTCGGGACGTGAGAAGTGGTACAGTGCCGGTCTCAGGAGGTCACTCTTTGGTCGAACGTGCGCATAAGCGAGCAGGGCTTGTGTCTACCTGGAAAACGCCGTGAGTAAACCACACCTTTTAAGAGCTTAAGCAAGCACTGCAGGTAGCCAAATGCCGGTGGCCATGTTCGCTCGTATGCCTCGGCTCAAAAGAGGCGCCCCGAACTCACCTATTGCTTGGCCGTGGGCGGCAGCGGCGGCGGTCACTTCAAAGTGGACGGAGCCCGCTAATGAGCTAACAAGGGACTTTTTCGTGGCATGTGCATGCCGTGAATGCGACCGGGAGCAGCCACATTGTCTCCTTATCTGTTGCGCGCGCTCGTTTGGTGGTAGTCTTTGCCCGCAGATACATCGTACAGGTATGTGGCTTTCTTGGACTCGCGTGGATGTCGCGTGGTGCCACGTACTTGCAGCCGTCACTCTCTGAGAGAGTCGATCTTGCAGCCGTCACTCTCTGAGAGAGTCGATCTCGCCGCCCACACACCATTCCGAATCGACGAACAAACGGCACCCACAACAAAGCCGGCAAATTATCACGAATTGTATTTGCCTTTGACGTCTTTGCAGGTGCAAAAGATAAAACATACACCAATTGCCTTGTATAGATAGAATCCACAAACCCGCGCTTAATTATTTACTTTCCTAAAATCTCGTCGCAAACATGTTTTAAAAAAGAGCCCAAAATGAGTTTACTTCACGGAACTTCAAATCTTGTATGCAGTGCTCAATCTTGTTCCATATATCTGGGGTGTCCGTTAGATTTCAGGGCTATTTTAAAAAAAAAAAGAATGGCTGCGTAATAATATTCGGTGGAAAAATTCTCTTGGCATTCGAGGAAAACATTTTATCCAGGAGAAGATTTCCAAACGGCACTCACTACACTTAAGCAAGATTTTCGAACCAGGCATACGCGAACATCCTGAGCGTTGGAAAAAATTCATTTCGAGTAATGGGAACGTTTTTAGTCATTATTAATGATTGTTGATATTTGATTACCGATTTTTATTAAGATACATCTAGTCGTGTTTTTTTAATAATTCCCGAAATTAACGGACCAGAAACTTTTTTTCTAAAAATGGAATGCTCAAGAATGTTCTATGAAAAATCGTAGATGTATTGTATAAACAGATAATGTCAACAGAATGTGCTGATCGAAACATTTCACCATAAATTGGAATTTAATATTTCTTAAAATTTCTGTGAATGTGTCGCCGATTTGCGTTAAACCGAGACGCGCCTTAAACGTCATATGATTTTATAATCATTGGTCAACCAAAATATGTTTAAAATGTGAAGTTACAATTGCAGAATTGTTCTAAAGGTGTTTTTTGTAACACACAAAGTTATTGAATAAATCTAAATGAAAAAATTTCTAAGCAATAGTAGTTAGGATCGCATACATGTTAAATGATGGACCACATTTGCAAAACCATACAATTCACATTATCATTAATATAACCATCATATTTGTGTACATTCTTTACACAAGGTGGTATACAGATGGCCGGGTTTCTAAGAAAAACATTAGTTGCGGCCGAACCGTCAAGTTGAACATAAATATTGATTTTCCTGTTGAATTAATTTCATTTCAACGCTGAAGCAATTTTACAATTTGCAAAACCAAACCCCGCAAACCGCAACCTCATCCTTTCAATTTAATTTGCATCGCTGACCGCAGAATACGTTGCATTTTACATTGAGGTACCTTTACTTTGCATAACCATAAAAACGAAAAGGTAAAGGGTTCGGCACACAGGGTCGCATCATGCAGGCAGACAGCTTATTCCGCCTGAATGGATGTTTAGCTGGAGGCGACGCTATAATAAAACACACCTAAAGGAAATAGACAATTTTTATGCGCGTACCCAGGATCCGCCCCTAAATATAGCCCAGGAAATCCGCTTTCTTTCGGGTAGTCCTATAGGGGCTCAAAATTAGCGATAACTCGATTACCTTTTTTGCTATTCGGTTTAACGGTACAGCATTACGTGTTTCGCCAAGCATCAAAAGTCTCGCCAGCAGCACATAAAATAGAGAAGACCATGTTTTGTAGACAACAGACCGCCCAATATACTCTCAGCCACATGAGACCCTGGGCAAATTTAATTGAATATAAATATTCTGCGAGGATAAATGACCGACGAATCCCAATCGACATGTTCATCAATGAAACGATATATTTTAGCTCACATTCCATGATGATCGACAGCTTAACCATATGACGGATTGGACTTGGATAAGCACCAAGGGGATTTATGTTTTATCCAAGACTAGGGTCTAAGGAAAACGTTGGCAATAACTGAGACCATAACTTTTTTTTGGCACTTGCAGCAAAAAGTCCCACCTTCTATTTCTCGTCCATCCCCAACAATACTCTAGGGGGGAGTTGCGTGGAGGAGGCGTTCACTTTCATGGAGAGCCTTTTCCGACTTTGGAGATATTATGATTTACAAACTGTGGCCCGGCCCCTTCGCTTGGCCTTTTCCTCGGCTCGGTTTTTACTGCGTATGGGTTCGCCTTCCTCCCCCCTTCTTGCTGCGTGCCCCGCCAAAAAGGGGTAATCCAAATGAGCTATAGGGCTCTTTAGCCCTGGAGTTTGTATAGGAAATTTATTTACCCCAACGTTTGCGTCCCCTTTTTATATCCGATAGGTGGCCAGTAAAAAATGAATCGGCAGAGTACTTATCTGAAATCAACTTTTTATGTGGGGAAAGTGGTGTTGATCTGACATGAGATTGGCACTCTTGAGTGCAGGTACATCAGATAACGGCAAATTTGGGTTATCTCTTGCGGACAAATACGGAGTAGCGATGCCGTGATTTTTTTTTTGTTCACTTCTAAAGTTGTTATTATTTCGAGAACTCGTCACAATGATTGGATTTATCTTTAAATCAATCACCATTTACTTTAAATAGTTCGCTTAGACAAGCAGCTTTAAGCACTTTGTTCGGTTTGTTTATAAAAGTCGATTAAATACGTGAAGATTTGGAATATAACAAATGACTAGCTTTTGACATGAATGATGTTTTCGAAGAAAATGTTTCAAATTAATTTATAAATGTAACAGAGGACATTCTTTCATATACAGTGTAATAATAAATACATGCATTAAATGAACGATAGTACATCCAAGAAGAGGACAAGTTTACAGGAACGCTTAGAAAAACCTGAAACCGGTAAAGGAAACCCTGAGAGAACCTGAAAATTTATTTCCACCTATTTTCGAAATCAAATTTAACTAAAATATCAGTTTAGGTCAGTTTAGGTCTGTATTTAAAAAAAATGGTGGTGCCTACACTAGTGCATCTTACCCGCAAACAGCTCAACTCTAAAGATTATCTAACATAGTTGCAGCAGCGGCAGGCCCCACACACAGAAAGCACATAAAAGAAGAACCAGTGTTTGTCCCAGCAAGGAAAAAATAAACCGAATCCCACCTGACCCACCACACGCGCCTATTTACATCACATAAAAAATCGAAACCAAAAAAAAACTGGATAAAAAAGAACACCTACAGTGTAAACCCCATTCTCCCCAGACGTTATACCCAGAAAAATAAGCAACGCTGAACGCGTACGCTATTCTAGACACAACCACATGGCACACACACACACACAATGTTGCCAAAAAAGCGAAGGGATAATTCCGTGGGCTGAGGCCAACGATAAAGGTGAGGTTGGCGGCTACGGTGGCGCGGATGGGCGGGGATTCTTTCAAAGAAAAAAAAGCTTACTTTGCAGCAGGGTCACGTCAGTCGCTAAGTCTGTTCGCATGCTGGGGTAAAAAGAAACAAATGCCCGACGCACGGTGGCGGCAATGGAAACGCAATCAGGCGGAAGTTTCCTAACCGCATTCTGCTGGCCCACCCTGATTTCAATGCAACTTTAACTAGAGGTGTTACTGTTTAGAAATGCTCCGGACAAACACAGGAATAGGTCGTGTTCAAAATGGAAACGTTTTTTGGATTTGCATCTATTATGGAGGTTGGGATTTCGTCCAGGTGGAAAGGGAAACTATTTTTTTGATTATGGGAGTATTTTATATAGTTTTCCCCCTATTTTTTAACTTTCCCCTTCGACACTGTACAAGTAAATGAAGTGCCCGACGATACAGAAAATATTTTAAGGCTGCTTGTAATTTTTTGTGGTAAGATGATATCTATTGAATATATCTCTATTTAAAATGAAGTGATGAAGAAATGAACCCATATGCGAGTGTCAGTGGTCACGCCATAGGATAATATTCAATAAGGAAATTCAAAATAATTACACTGTAAATTAAAATTAAGAAAACTTTTACTGTTTACTAAAAAGATAAATTGAACAATGGCAATTCATCATGCTAAAATCAAAAACATATGCGGCAGAGCGATCCCTAAAGAAATTATGAAAATTGTGTTCTTTTACAAACGGAAAACACAATTGTAGTTGATAGAATCGCCTCTCGCCATGAACATTCAATAATTTGAAATGGCCGGCATCGCGAGCACATGATCTTTCACCGTTTCAAATACCCGTGGAAGAATAGATTCGAGCCAGATATTGCGTGAAAGCAAAAGTATAAATGTTTTTTTGAAGGCAAAAGGGAAAAGTTTCGCCGATCATACAATAAGGACTAATGTTAGACCGATTCTCAATGTAAGCCGCTACGGCATTGTGTCGTCACCGAAACGAATTGCCTTTTCGATTTGTCCCGTTTGATGGTTAGCGACAGTTGAAGGGACTCAAATCCATACATTGCAACCCGTACATAGCTATAGATGACATTCTGTAACCTCCACATATACAGTAGTAAATATATATTTCCCTTAAGTGAACGAGCACGGGACAGAGCCGGGCAAAATCGACGACGAGCTGGCGAGGCTCCAAAAATAAAAATAAACTGAATTTTGAGAAATAGAATGGTGCCGAACTTTGACAACACATCATCCTTATCCCTTTGCCAAAACCAATTTTTTTAAGAAAAAATTAAGATGTCGAAACTTTACCTACAGGCTTACAGTAACGTTTTCAGGAGCGCCCTAATGCTCCCTCATTAGTTGTATTTATGGTGGTTCTGCTACTACGCAATTCCGAATAATGACAAAGAAAGTAAAATGGAAAAAAGGGGGCAGGAAGGCATGAGAAGGGCTCGTCGTCGACTTTTAACGTATTTTTCGTGTGTGGTTATTTTAAGGGGCTGCCTGTAGTAGCCATCACTCGATTCATATGTCTTATTAGCATATTCCTCCTTTTCTATATCACCTTCAGAGCCTCAATATTTTTGTCCACCTTCAATAGGCCATGGTTCATATGAAAGACGTGCGATATACATGAAAGTAAAGTTGCTCGTTTTAAGAATTATTAAGCGTTACAAATTACTTCGGGCTAATATGCCCAACAGATAAAAAATTGGAAATACCAAAGACCATCGAAAGGTGAGGTGAAGTGCCAATGCAACCTCAAATGTTATTTTTCTTTCTAGAGATTCCGTCGTTTGATATGCTTGATTAATTTGTTTTGGGACAAGTAAACAATATGAAACTATTTCAGCTTTCAGCTCTTGCAAATCCAGGTGCATATAGAGTTGCGATGAATGTTTGAAATCAATAGAAAGACAGTATTACATGTTATGTTATGCTAAAATATAGGAGACAAAAATGCAGACCGTGCATAAACTACAGCACTAAGAGTCTCCTCTCTTATGAATAGGAAGTAAAATGAGACCAGCTTATATAGAAGCACCGAAAAGAGCGTAAGATCAAAGCCAAGGAGCCATCAGACAATTTCCATGCCTGCCTCGTTCTTTTTTTTTAATTGGCACCCAACTCTTTTAATCCGAATGTCTGCAGCACGTCCGCCTCCTCTAAAATTCGTTTCCCGAAACTGGCGGCCAAAACAACCGAACGCGTACCTGTAGTCGGAAATGTCAAAAGACGTTTCCCCCACCATACTCCATCCCAATCACCAGCGGGGACTTGAGGGTATCACCTTTTTTGGGGTCTCGATCCACTTGGATCTGCACAAAGAGCAGGGATAGATAAAAAAACTAATGCCATCTTTCATATGAGTACCTCTATATATGTATCTATCTTCCCCATCCGAGATCCATGTCCTATTTTAGCACACTCCTTGTACTAAAAATGTGCCTATGTATCCAGTTACCCTAAGGGGGAGGTGGGGGGGGAAGAGTCTACTGACACCCCGGGGTGATTGCTCCTCCCATGTCTGATTGCCGTCTTTAAGGGATGGACGGCACAGCTACAGGTAAAGGGGGAGAGTGGTCTTGACCACGAAAGACGTTTTCACCTGGTGACGTTGGGATGTTTTAGGGGCGGGAGATCTCGGTATGAAAGATGGAAGTGAAATGTGACAACTAACATAGGTGGAACCAGAACTGTCCTGCCCAGAGGACGCAGATAGACGTCTAATCGTTAATGGGTTTGCTTGAAGAGTAGTCGAAGGGTAGTCGGTTCGATCCCGTGGGATGGATGTGAAATAAAATACATTGTGATGGAGGCGCTGGTGTTCCCAAACAAATATAAAAGTAATGTTTTAGTTTTAAGATATTTTTTCACTTTTAATCAACGGAATTTTTTTAAAACATCTTCACTATTAAGATGCTGTTTTTAAATGTGCGATTTTAATCAGAATTTAAGATTTTATTGCGTTTCACGTTTTGCTCCATCGAAATGTCATTTTGTTTTCCCAATTTCGTGCGTGAGTTTAAAATCTCCAGTGTGGTCATTTGAAATCTTTCCTTCCATGTCCTCGTGAGACAAAAACAAAATAACATTTACGTGGAGCAAAACGTGAAATGCTCCAAATGTAAATGGGACTTTTAAAAAACTCGATTTTAAGGTGCTGTTTCTGGAGTCTTAAAAAAGAGTGCTCCTGATTTGAGTGAATCTTTGTCCACTCCAACTGAAGGAGTCCGCCCCTAATTACCATCCGGAAAAAATACATGTACACCTTTTGCATACCTGCGGACATGGCACGGGACGACACGGTCGCCCTAAAGCCCGAGACGATAATCAAAGGACATATCGGCGAGCCTGCCAAACTAAGATGTCTTCTTCTTCAGTAATTAGGGCAACTTGAATGGAAGCGAGCGGATGTCTCTATATGGCTCCATCAATCGATTGCGGCAGCCCATTAAGCCCTTAAGGACATAGGTCGTTGGTCCTTGCTCGATCTAGCGCGCCCTAGGCTGGTGAGAGAAGAGGGTATGTTCAGGGTGTGTGGGTTGGAAGATGACCGACGTTAACCTAGATGGCCACACCAAGCACGTGCCCACTTTCGCCCCCATCAACTTCTCCCCTCAGCCACAACCCACACCACCATAACCCCTCACCTTTCGTCCCTCATTTTAGGTTAATGATGGCGCTGCAAGCGTAATCTATTTTGGACACATTTTGTTTTCTGCAATTTCTAACGGACAGCATCAGCCAAAATTCGTCATAGGCGCGTACTTGAAAGGTTCAAGTAATAATTAAGACTCCAAAAATTATACATATAGAAATTTTAAAATTCTAATAATCATGTCCACCACGGTTGAAATTGTACGAGATCCACTTCAGTGTTAGCAGATAGATGTCATTAAATTTCTGGATGCAATTTACACATGATTCTGCGAATGAAAGCGAAGAACCATACGTGAGGCGGGATATCGAATATGACGGAATACCTGCATGCACAATGCAAGGAATCTTTGGTCGGTAAATATAAGAATAGATCTGTAAGCTCTAATCAAAAGCATTTAGAGGAGATGAGATGAGACAGGGCGCGCACCGCGGCCGTCGAAAGAGAGCAGGCACGAGACAATGGTCACGGGCAGCGCTTTTAATGACCGTCGCGCCATGGCTTTGCCAGATTAGGAGAGATTTGGGGAAACAATTCTGAAGCGAGTGCTGACCAGGCCGCGGATCCGTCACATTCAGACGGCATCAGTATGAATCTCCAAAATAGTATATATGAAGCCGATGGTAGTAATAACGTTTTCTCGCTCCTCTGCAGGCACTAGATTGCAGAGGTTCAATAAAAGGTAACGCGGGTTTTTGAACACCATCTCTTGACGTCCTCTCTCGTGTCCTGAACCCTAACCATAAATTTTATTGAAATATATCCGAAACTGCTCGTTCTTCTGCACTTTTTATTTAAATAAAAAGTGCAGAAGAACGAGCAGTTTACGGAGATGTACATCGACAACTGAGAATTAACTTACTGGGAGATTAAAAATGAAGCCTAAAAATAAGCATACATAAACGGTATCACTGAGGCGGAAAACATCTATATATATACATGTACAAAGAACATATACAGTACGCGGGTCCAAAGGAACGTTGGAAAAATGATATTCGAGCACGACAAAGTGGCCACTATACAGGTAGTTCGTATCTCTGTACTAAGATAATGATCAAAAGACGAAAAGACGGCTCACGCTGCTCGGTGAAAAATTCAGTGGTGACACGGGTGGTGCATTTGCCACCCTTTAGGGTCTCAGTGTCGTAGGGGCACAGGAATCCTCCTTAGCCCCTTAAAAATGCGCATTCAAGCTGCATGTGATAGGAGACCAGGCGTAAATCGGAGCTCGGTCGTCATCCTGGTTCTTTTCGCTAATTGTACCAAAAACAGTCATTACGTTGAATTATATAATGATTTCAAGAAATTTAGAACAACCGATAACCTTTACAGGTACAGTAATCGAAAAATGCAATTAGCAACGCTTAGCATTTGTAATTAATTAAAATTCGTTTTGATCTAAAATAAAAATCATTTAAAGATCTCTTTAATACTCGTATTTCAGCTGAATAAAATTATTAGGAATTCGTGTGATACGTCAAGGTGTTCGTGTTATGCTACTATTTTCAAAATGGCAATTTTTTAAAGAATTTTAAGTTGGGCTGAATGTTTTTGTACGTTGGAGTTGGTGAAACCAAAATGGCCACCGTCGCTGCACGCTTGAGTACAACATAATAGGGCTCAGATATTAGAGATCAGTCTTGCCTGCTGGCGAGCTCTCCCGACATGTCACCCCTTTTTCCATTACAAAAAATCGCCAAGGGCGGGATTGACGGGTCGTGTATTTGGGATTCATATAATACGCGCGTACAGCGAACCCCTCCCATCCACTCCTCCTCCTCCTCCTTACCTTACAGGGCTCTCTTTAAACGAAGGAACACGCCAGGTTAAGCAAACGCTCAACTCGGACAAGCGAAAAAAAGAATGTCAAATTTAAGCGATTAAGTAAATATTTTTTGTCCTCCTTTGACGGAGCGCGCAGATAGGTGGGTGTAAAAAATGCGGGTCCTCTCTCTCTTTTGATGGGGGTCCATTACCATTTTTTTTTCATCTTCTCTCCATCAGATGTCGAGGATCGGATTTCACCGTTGGCGGGACGTGGTGGAATAGCGGTCACGCCACTCGATCACCGCAAAAAAAGCAAATGGATGTGTTCTCGAATGTGTAGAGCAAGCCTATTATTCGATCGTATAATTTGAGATGTGGAAATTCCGTTTTTTTTTCAGGTGCCAGACATCGAGAGCAACAGGAGATTAAACGAGCCTTTTGATGGACCCGTGACAGTCTCGTCCTCCTGAGACCATAATTGTTTAAAAGTGCACATTAAAAACGAGCTTCTCGGAAAAGACAAGATGCGTAGTGTTTTATTGGATTGTCAAGTTACCAGCGGGACATGACAGAATTGTCGGCGTTTCGATGGAAGAATCACGGCATAACTGTCATGGATTTTAGATCAACACGACATACTGGTAATGAAATTATATATTTTTTAATTTATTTTATTCGTTGACAAACTTAACATCGTTCAACCGTCCATTTTTAAAAATTACTTTTATTGAAACTCCATTCCCGCTCAGGTCTAAGGAGGACATAGCGCCTTTTGAGTGCGCATCACCTGTTCGCTTTATCCTGGAAATAGGTGATTTTCTTCCCAAAATATTTGACCTAAATCTCAGTGAGCAAACATAATATTATTTTTAAATTATGTATACGCCGAAAACGAATAACATGCAGAATTTTAGTATTCCTTGACAGATCAGGCACACGTTGTATTATGGAAAACTCCATTTTGTTTAATTTGACTAAGACTAAGCTACCTGTTGCATCTTTCTGCACGATTCGTTTTGATCGATCACGTAATTATCTAAGGATATTTGTAAAGTGGTTTAGCGAAAACGTATTGTTAACTCAAAATTCGAGTTACTCAAAAGTCCGCAGCTCATAAGTCCAAGTCGCGAATAAAAAAATTGCAATTTTGAATTTTATGGGGGGGAAAATTGGGTCCAAATTGTATTCAATATTAAAACTCAAAAGCGATCAAAATAAGAATAAAATTGTTTTGCACATGTCACATTCAAATCGGATTGAATCTGAAATAAAAATGAAAGTAGCCTGCGCAAAACTATTTTTGATTCAACTATGTAAAAAAATGTGCATTAATGTTGTCCATAATATAACTATTAATCAGAAATATTAACAAAGACAACTTGATTAAACTGTATCTACCGCAGTTGTCATTAAATTTATTTTTGACAATAACGTAATTGCGTTTTTAAAAAAAGAATAATGCCAAGTTCAGTTGAAGACGTTAACTTGGGAAGATACTTCATTTTAATGAATATGGCATCACAGGATGAGCAAACCCAGTTTACGATCCAGCAACAAGAGTATATAATTAAATTTGAAACTGAGCTTGAGTTATTTCAGTTCATGCCACGGCGGATTAGACCTGACAAAGTGAGCTACACCCGGGCTACGGACCACGCCCATATTTTAGTAAATGAAAAAAATATTGCCATATATTTTTAAAACGCCACTCCCGTTACCTCTACTTGCATATATATATACATCAACAACTTGTATCCCCAGCCACAATAGCTATAGGCCATCGCTACATAATAACTGCACACGTTATCTTAACGAGTCAGCCGGCCACCTTTACTCTCCACCCAACGTATTAATATAAACATCGAGGATTTATTTCCAAGATCTCTTTGGAGATAAACGTGGGACAAGATTAATATTTATGGAGCTGTCGGGAGAAGAGAAAAAGAAAAAACACGCTTTGTCAATTGAATCTCTCCATTTTTTATAGACTATTTTTCCCCAGTTTATTATAGCCAGACGCGTGTTAACATAATTGTAGACGCGCGAGACAAGTTTCAGAGTTTAGTGGAGGGGAAAAAATTATGAAACTGGTTCATAAAAACCAGTTGCAGCATATTTAATACATGCACAAGTGGACCGAGATCCTTCCTCTCCACACAAAATCATTCCTCCAAAAGGCATCAACGTTTCATTAGAGAAGTCGCGGCACCGAGGTCATGTACACGGATATCTTGAGTGACTACTAATTTTCTCTATTATTCGATTAACTAAATTTACATTATTTTGATTCACACAAGCAAACAGTTAATAGGTTGCATTGAAATTTGAAACTGTTCCACTCTGCCAAATGGTTGCTATACACCGGAAATGGTGAATTCGGGACAGCACCGAATGAAGAAGACGAACCGAGTGGCGAACTCGGTTTTATAATAATATTTTAATATTATTTAATCAGAACTGCTAATTGCTTTCTCATTAAGGTTGCTATGCCGTTTGCACGAGTTAGTGCCTGACTGAATACATAAATTATCAATAATAATTTTTATTAAACTCAACCCCCAATAAAAAGAACTTTCATCATCGTTCTTCTTTATTGACTGAAGTCTGAATGGCGGCGAGCAGTCAGGTTAACTTTAGAGAAACGCGAACTAAAAATTTCCATTGAACCTGACACAAGTTCAGACCATCCAGACCAATTCGAAATTCGTCCCTAATTCTTATGAATGACGTACGTGCCTCTTTAGCGACTCCTTGAGTTAGGAACCAGTTTTTTCTACGCGAGCAAGTTCATTTCAATAGGTTCGTGTGCGTGTCAATGCAACCACAAGTCCACAACAAATAGGTATATTGATATTTTTCTATGGGAAAGGGTTACACGCAAAAACTCCCTTTGTCCTTCGTATTCCATGTTGGGCGAGAATCACGCACAGCAACCAACAAATAGTCTTTATATTTGGGGCATCGATATCCCCAGCCCCTTAAACCGCGAACGTCTAAAGCTTTGATCCTACATATGTGTAAACATTTCCCTTAACCCTTTCGGGTTCACGTTAAAACCGTAAAAAAAAAAAAAAAAAAACTATGGTTCAAATGAACTTCACGGGTTCAAAGCTTTCTTCACAATGCACGCAAATAAAAGCAGTTTATAGAAATAGAGTCTCGCATAAACAGAATAATGACCTCGATAAAAAACGGACTGGCAGGTGATTATAAACAACAACATATCAGTCCCTCATGCTAAACCGCCCCTTATACAGTACCTGCTCAGTTAAGCTGACGCTAACCCTATTAAGCTATTTACTGCTGAGATTTTGAACTGCTGACAATTTCTCAATACATGTGCGTCTGGATTTTATAGCTAACAATGAATTGCTAGCTTAGCACGATCATACAAATAATCAAATAAGATTATTACAGTGTGATAAAAAAAATTTGATTATTTATTTAGGTTGAATTTTACCATAGATTTGGTGGTAGTGGGAAATCTCAAATGTAGCCCTAATGCCAAAGCTTGTCCGTTACATTATATGTTGGATTTATTTATTTATTGTTGCGACAAATGTGATACAAAAAAATGTAAAAGCAAATAATTAGATATTAGAGGGTCAATATTTTAGGCGAGAAAAATCTTATTCTCACAACACACACCTGCAGAACATTTATTTAATATTCTGATTTAACATTTATTAGTAGCACGATTTTTAATTTTTTTGATTAGGAATAAATTTTATAACATAAAAAAATCGATTATTAGAGAGGGGAAAAAGCCTTAAATTTCCAGTTTCCCCAATTACTACATGTACATGCACTAAAGCGGAAATACGTCAAACCAAAGAGACCACGAAGATTGCTTTTCAAGAGTATAGTACGGAAAACAAAAGATAGATGATTTATACTCTAATCTCACGAAAAAATATATATCAATAGCCTTTCTAAACACAGCCGTAAGTTACAATGACGAAACAAAAAAAAAGTGATTTATAAACAAAGTAAACGGCGCAAACAGGTACACTACAAGTAATTTCGGGCGCGTGTACAGCATTCGCCCTAATATCCCTTCGCCCATATTACCTTGCAACAAGCCAACAACACACCCTCTCGAACTCTAATGCCGTTGTTGCAAGGACAACTGGTAAGCTGGCATTTTTGGGGGGGTTCCAGTAATGCATAAAAGGCTGACCAACAAAAACAACGATTTGTTGTTTCCGGCTCGTATATTAGCCTCGACTTACGCGTGGTCTTCCTAGCAGTGGCGGACTGTGCATGTGTCCCAGGGTGGCCGAGAAGGAACCCGTAAAAGCAAAACGTTTCCCCACCAGATACCGATATCGCTTAACGGTCAGAGCCATGCCGCCCTCAAATGAACTGCCCAGTACGAGTGATGAATGGACACAACACCGTCTATCACAAGGTAACGAAGTTTCACTCTAATTTACGGGTCTGCTGCTGTCATGTGTAGTGATCTACACGCTCCGCAATGTACAGGTATTTTTTATCCCTTATTTTTTCAATAGGTTTACTCCTCTTTCCAAGGTGCTACCCCCACTTTGCGAATAAAAAAAAGTTTCTATATACCAATTTCGTGTTACCGAGAACTTTTTTTACGACTTCCCAGTCGTTACACACACACACACACACACGTATAAACAGTGGTTATGTGGGCAACAAGGCACACTGCTAACCAACAACAAAGAGCGAAGCTAGTAATTTAATTCGGTTTATCGAGCGAGTCAAATATTTAGGTACACAACCACCACAAGTGTCCTAAAGCAAATCTAGTTATCGGTTGATTATATAACATACCGGATAGATTATAGACAACGCTAACTATTGCAGAAACGCTATACTAACAAAGTTCCTCAACCGATATACATGTATACTCGCAATATTTAAAAAAAAGTGGGGGGGAAAAATAGAAAATAATTACTGTTTGAATTCTGATTCTGAATTCGGCAAGATCTAAATAGGTAACATTTTAATAAATTAATTTTTGTGTGCTTTCAGCTAAATTTTGAAAACTTAAATGTCGAAATACCTGTAATGGGAAAACATCATCATGTTTTCATAACACTACATTTTTGCAGCAAAAGACCCGGTTTGGCCAAGATCATTAAACGACAAAAAATAATGCACGATATTGTTGGAATAATCTTAAACAATCTTTCAAATTACGTACTTCACTATCAAATGTTTAACGACTGTAGCCCATCAAAACGAGAAAGCGCAGTTTTCGATAATTCTAAATCTCCCGCCTCTCAACCCACTCTCCATTTATGCGAACTTTAGTTTATTAAATTCATATCTCATGAAAGCAGCAACATAATGACCTAAAATAAGCTGCGCTGACTTTTTTTTGCGACACTCGATAGATTGTAAAATTCATAGTGCTGCGTTACGCCGTTTGTGAGCTATCAAATCCCCGACAAACACAGAAACGCCAACTGAATTTTATAGATGCGATTACGAATATGCATGCTAGGGCCAATTCATATACTTAAAGCAATTGGTGTTTCATCTAGAAGCACTAGTGCTAGCCAGTTGCACGAATTACAGGACAGGCCCTGCGAAACCGTAGCACAGACTGCACGTATATAGAACAATTACTCCTATATTTTATGGACATCTAAATTTTGCATACAAAATTATACGGTAATACCGCTGTAACTATATTACTGAGGCGTGAATGGTAAGCAAACCCATTTCGAATTTAACTACGTAAAATTGCTGATGCACGCAAGTCGGGCATGATGTTACTGAAATTATACATGCTCACTTATTAGTATACCTATTAGCGAAATGATTTGAGAGCGTCTCCGAACATTGAATTTTAGATTTTTCGTAATTGCGACGGTGGCAGAACCCAGGCAATTTATGTTATTTTAACCAGTCACAAACTTAATCGCATTCTGATATGCGTTTTAACAACTAGTCATTAAGTGTTATCTGTGCAAAATTTAAATTGGACACGACTGCGTTAACAACTTTAGACTTGATGGCCGCAACATGCGAGCAGTGTCTCGAGCATCAGCAGCAGCAGAACAGAGAAAAAAATAGGAATTTCGCGGAAGGGAAAATTAATAGGTGCAATTTGTGAGACGAATAAATGACACCTTCTGGTCAGGTATAATGCACGATCTACAGTTTATATTATTAAAAATATTTTTACAAGGGGCTGCTTTAAACAAGACAAACAACCATATGTTCATGTTATCATGGAGGACGCTCAGTCAAATATCGACTTCAAAAAGGGAGACGAGCTGGTATTAATAATTAGACAACGAATGAAATATAATCGCAAGACTTACGAAATTCCTCACATAAAAATATGATAAAAAATCATTAGAAAATATCGGAAGGTCCTCAATGGCTTGTCACTTGAACAATGTTTGAAGCGGACAAATACAAAAACGTTACGTTGCCGGCATTGCATGGATTGGCTGTCATGGTTTTTGCATCTGGCATGAACATCTTGAGGCGCCGAGAGATATAGACCTATAAAAGCGGCGTCTAAAATAATATCAACACCGGCAAAACAACAAAATCAACGCTTGAACAGTTAATGGTGGGGATGTGTATGGGGGGGGGGTTCGGCGGCGGCCCTATATAAAATAACAGGTTCGTTGGGCGAAAGGGAAAATGGACGCCGCGCCGCCTTGCAAAAGGTGAGGTGTTAATTGGCGTCGGCCGACCAAACCAACAGTGGCCAGGTGTGAAGTTGGGTAACGCAAACATGTACTTATGCCTCATAAAGTTTAATTAACTGCTCGAATTCGGTTTCAATAAGCGTAGCTCGTTGCCGCGATTAGTGTGACTCGAGAACTTGTGATGACTTGCACACCGTTCTTTTACAGTGGAAATGGTTTTGATATACCCCCCCTTTTTTTTACATTTCCCCCAATTCGCATCAATAAACAAGCCCGCATATCATTTGGTGTGTTTTTCTGAAAATGTGGTTTTGTGTGTGCTTCGCCCAATGCATTTGCCAAATGCGTTCGTAACGAACGGTAGACAGGTTGCATAGTACCTGTACTATAGTCAAATGCAACTATTGTAATTTAAGAAATTACTGTTAACGATAAAGACATTTTTAGTTGTATACGGGAAATACTCCCAATGCATGCACGATTAAAACGAATGGAATATCGTTCGAAAAAGTGTTTTAACCAAACGCGTAAAGTGATGCGTTACTGAGCTTTTTTTTTTGTTTTGTTGTCAGATGTAAATATCAACTGATTTTATTGTAAGCAACACCAGGTGAAAACCGCAGTTCAGAAACATCAATATACAAGTTCAATATCAATATATGATGTTACAGATGTAACATCATAAACAAACCGATGAAAATGAGATTTTGCGGGAATCGATCGATCAGAACTTTTTACTCCGAGAATTGGTGTATATTTTTTTCGAGTTTTATTCCTCCCATCGTATTAAATATATTTCACTGTAAAATATAAAATTGCAGGTGTATGTCACTGTGTCGCAGGAATATTCGAAAGATTATTTTAAAGAAGTTCTAGTTAACCGAATACTTTCCAATCTGTTACAAAGCAAAACCACGTGAAAAATCAAATTACCTGTATTTTCCTTTTTGCAGTTATTTTTACATTTGGTCAATGAAGATCTCGGACATACTCTGTACACCTGCACATGTATTAACCGCGTTTATAACCGCAGCATATACCTCGAGGCCTTTATGCAAGTCAAATAGACGCTTCCCCATTTTAAAAGGTGGTCGATGCCGGGTGAAGTGTGCAGAAGGTGGGGATGACCACGACGAAATATGCGAAAAACAACCGTCCGTTTTATTTTGTCGTAAATATTTATACGTTTATGAGTTTTGAAAAGATTTTACTGCTTATGGGCGCGTTGATGCGCATGATGCATGCATGCACCAAAAATTCCTTCCGCAGCATTCGGCCCTTCCCCTGACGGTCGGCCTTTGCTTCTCTCCCCTCCTGGACTCATTTTTTGAAAAAACTCATCTGAATCATCGGAATATGACAAGACAAGGATGGGCACACGCATAGAACTCTATGGATAGAGAGGAGTAATCGAAAGATACATATTTCTGGGGACGACCACGATGGATACATGAAAGGAGCAAAGATAAGAGCGAGCAGAAGAATGTTAGGAACAACATTGATTTAGTTACCAACG
Source organism: Mycogona germanica (assembly GCA_034698785.1). NCBI lineage: Eukaryota > Metazoa > Arthropoda > Diplopoda > Chordeumatida > Chordeumatidae > Mycogona > Mycogona germanica. The sequence continues at coordinate 22,323 of JAQGBY010000526.1, read as the reverse complement.
GACGCTACAATGATTAAAAACTGCCCATTAACAGAAGGATGACAACTATCCAGGAATCGGAATCAATCTTTGCAGCCTATCTTAAAAAGAACTCTACCTTTCAGCCTCCTTGGCCACACATCTGCTGTAGGTGAGGCACGTTACTCATCAGCTGGCGCAAACTTAACCCGAGCACGACGAAAAAATGCGGAAACGGATGTCGTGTGACGGAAGACGATAAACTTAAGGATAAATCGGATAATTATTTGGGAGAGTTCAGATAATTATCTCGGATAAAACGACTGCGACTTATATTAAAGTTTATTGAATTTGCAACGAATATGGTCATTAAAATAAATATCCGATAGTAATGTGCAACGCGGATTGATCGGTTTGAACTCCAGCTAGTGTTAGGTCGATCTTGTCAATAAAATGACATTTCTTGTTAGATAAAAAATAAAGATACTTAATCTGATCACGACAGCTAATCAGAATAATTGCAGTGGTGTTTGATACACCTGTTACCCGTGCTGCAGGTGCATGATATTGATTGACATGAGATACTATTGTTGACACTGCGCGCTGACGCTATTACACAAGACGTTGTTGTCCTTAAGTTTTGTGGATGGCCCTGGCCTGCACACTCGCATCTCCGGTTGCCCAGGACATGCGAGACACCGACAAGGGGGGCGGGGCCCAAAGTGGCCGTGAACACCAAAAAAATAAAATTAAGCCCGAGAGAAAGAGATAGGTGGCGGCGATTTCGCGCGACGTAAACCAGCTGGGATGCGAGAGCTCAATCCACGCCCGCTCGCTCTGGGGCCGCCGCGGCCGCACGTCAAAGTGAGGCCGGCTAATAAGCAGGTATCGGACCGACCGTGTGAGTGTGTGTGTGTGTGTGTGTGTTTGCGCGCGCGGCCCCCGGGCGCCTCACTTGCCACCGACCGGACAACGGGTGGCGCGCCCCAACAAATTATCTCGGGTGTCAAGAGAGCTCAGCGCGCCCGTCACCATTTGGGCTATCATGGTGAGAAAAATGTGAAGGAGCAGCGCACCTCACGGCGAACAAAGGAAACTCACATGACTGCACAAGCCTATCGTTCGAATGCGATTTCCGCAAACATCAAACTAAAGAGTTTGTTTAAGTCTAGCTGTCCATGATAACCTACAGATGGTCACTATTGTCCCACCGTTGTCACTAAAAAAAATTAAATTTTAATCATACAAACACAAAATGAAACATCGCATTCGCAAATGGAAGTGAGGATACTTAAGGAACTACCTGTCGTAAGATGATCAAGCATGAAGGATTGAGAGAACTGATCACCTTTTTCCAAAATTGATTTGAGCCATTTCAGCATTCAATTTTGTTTTTCAGAATTTTTTTTATGATATTTAGTCTCGCGATTTAATTCTTATTTCGTGTTCTTTTTAACTGAAGCGAATATAGAAGTATTATAGATTATATGGCACTATCGCATACATCGCACACAACAATACATCGCATCCCTAAGCACCATGAGGGGACGTAACGCCTGAAGTGCTTGACTACAGTTGATTAAAAAAAAATCTGGAATACCTTCTCAACTTATAATTTATAATTTACAACTCATTCTCAATTCTCAACTCATAATTCATAATTTCCCACACTGGTGCAATTACAGCGCACCCAGAATGGCCCATGCCCAACAAATAAAAATCCATGTAAGTTGGGAATTGCACGTTAACTAACTCACTCATACATTACGAAACAAACTCCAAGAGAAATTATTAAAAAATACACAAGAGCTGGTCAGAGAAGACGTGACGTGGCGCCCCCAGTCAAGAACCCCCTGCCGTGTGTTGTCCAGTCAACGTTTCACGTACTCTGCGATGGGGCGATGGGGCAATCCAGGCACGCGCACGGCGCCTAAGATTTCGCAAAATTGGAAATGGAAATTAATGGAAGAGGAGAAAAAAGCGCACCGCTGAAATTAACGCTAAACGGCGAGAGAGTTGGAGAAAGAAAAAAAACGTTAACCACGGCGTGGCCATAGTTTTGCGGGAGGGAATAATGTGGAGGAACTCTGATCGTAACTCACGTCTCGTTTGACACGTTCACACGCTGAGGCGCTCGGCTACCTGGTGGTGGGCCAGGCCGGATGGTGAAGGGAGTCCCCCGGAAGGGACGGGTCTCTCTCCTTCTCTCTCCCCCCCCCCCTCCACCCAGAAAATTAAATTGGCACCTTCAACTTCTCGCCTGTATAGACACTGGACTGACTCAAAAAGGCACAATAGCAAAAACAAAAAACAAAAATTGGCTGGTTTGTGTCGATCCTGCGTGAATGATGGCTGGACAGTTTCTGTTAAATTGGAAACGCAACCAATTTCCTTTTTACTCGCTTGTCAACACGTTACGTTTAACACATGTGCGCTGCAATTTGCAATTGTTATTTTTCCCCTGCGTTTTTTTTTACCATACGAGATCGTATACCCGATACCGTAGTGTAGTGCGATCGTCATTTTTGTTTGGTCAATATTATTTCGTGGAATTCGCTGGGCATGCCAAACCTATTCTCCTGGAGAGGGGGTGCATATAAAGTATTTTTAGAATAAATCTCTAAACTTAATACAATCCTATCGTATCGCAGCTTCGTTGTCAGACCGTTTTGTAATATCAAATTAGATAGTGCAAACACGGTGTTGATCGCGTTAGGAGGCCAAAAAAATGCGAGGACAGCTGTTGATACAATCATGTCTAACTTTTTCGCAGTTAGGTAAATATCCATAACATTTTAACTAGCCATTTCCTAGAGCTAAACAGATCAACATCTCCGATCGTCAAACACATTTCGTATTTACTCGAAAAGTGGCACGGCGTGATTACAGATCAAACAAACTGCTAACGAGGTGCACCCTTTCGCGATGGAACCTTCGCATTGAAAGAAATGCGTCTGTTGCGATAGATTTGGAAACCCAACTGCGAGCCCAAAGCGTTTGTTTACGCGAAATTGGGACGGAACCCCTGTCGCGGACGCGGACGTGGCCACACCGCAAACGGCGAGTGCGAAAATGACAGATCACGCGGCTAATTACAGGTTTGGCTATTTTGCGCTCACACACACACACACATGAGCCGCTGCTCATGCGGCGAACATAAACACAGAATGCCTATACGAGAGTACTAGGGAAAAAAGGTGCGGAGCAATTGGTCCTCAGTTGCGGCCAAAGCAGGAAGGCAGGTATAACCGGAAGCGTGCAGGCAAACAATTGCTGAACGCGAAAGCTTGTCAGGGGCACCACGACGATTAATATATGTTATCGTTATCGTCGTGAACACATATTTATCCTCGTGGAACCCTCTTCGAAAACGGGAGTAGCGCGGGGAATGGGAAATATATACCGTAGAATCCGACACGTATATAACATTATTTGGTGTTCGAACAAATAGCCCAAAGGAGCCGGCTTCGATTACCTGGATCATATAACGGGGAAAGAGTGCTACACGATAGTATTCGACTAGCATTAAACTATCGACATGCATGTTTCTCGATATCGACAGATTGCTACAAAAACTCTTTTTTAGACTATCACTCATCGCTTCGGTTTTCGGAAGTCTTAAATTTCGAAATGTCTTTACTTTTGTGACGTCATTACCCAGGCAAGATGTATTTATTATATGTCTCGTTTATATTTCGTTATATATCATCCCCAAATGAACCATGAGGCCACCATATGCTCGGAGTGGTACCTCAATCGTCGACGTCCCTAGGTCTAGGTTTTTAAAAATTCATTGCTCATGAACGCAACAAAATAAACTGACCTAGGCGGCGTTCACCGAATAATTTACGGTACTATGTATGCGCTGCGTTATGCCGTTCGTGAGCTCTCAAAGAGGGGGGGGCGGAGATAACGTTTACAAATTCGGGCGGCCCATTATCAAATAAACGAAAATCCTGGTATCCAAACTTTCGCCCGTTTGGAGAATATCCAGGTTTCAAAAACCGTTCCGAACCGATATCTCATATTTTGTATTAAATAAACAAGGTTCAGTGTGAGTTTAATAAAAAAAAATCACTTTTCTTCGTAATGTGATTAAATGTGTTGTGTTAATGTTCAGGGGGAAAGATGTTACACGTTGCCTTTTTCTCGCGTCGAGCCATTTTTACCTACACAAAAGTACGTGGAAACGAGAATTATTCACAAGAGTTCTGCGAACATGAATAACTGAATGAATTAAAAATGATTTGATCATTCGAAGAAACTTACCCCTCGACACATGGCCACCATGTATGGGTGTGCGCATGAAAGATTGTAAGTTTATTCTTGGAGTTGTTGAGGTTCGTGTAACTCGACGCGGAACTCAAGAGGACGCACAGGTATACTCGGAGGATTGTGCTGCGAGCTAATAGGTGCTCGGCTGGCTAATCGGTGCTTCAAAAGGTGCTGAAAATGGGTGGGTGACATGGAGGGGGTAGGAGATGGGGTGCAAAATATAAGTAGCCTTGAGGGAGGTGGGGTGTTGGGGGTGTCGAGGACGATCAAAAATAAACCCGGCAGAATGGAATGCTACGTCTGCCAGATGGGGGAGAGGTCATATCTGACATTTTTCGCAGAGATGTGGAGAAAAAGGTGGGTATGTGATTTGAGGGTGGTGACGATGATGGTGGTGGTGGTGGTGGTGGTGGGGTGTTATTAAACTGCTGAGCCTTGTCATGCATTTGTCAGTGCTACGGTGATCGCCTATTTAGTGGGGCACCGGTGGAAATACCACGCGCGCCCGCTGCTTCACGTTTGTTTAGCAAACGAAGCTGTGTCTAGTTCTTCGGTCAACCAATTACATTCGACTGTCAATATTTGCAAGAGTCGTCGATTATCTTTTTACCCCTCATCGGTTTGACTTCATTGGCCTCTACGGTGGACCATATGCTGATCTAGCATCAAAACAGTGTCAGTAGGGCTTATAGAGATTTTCGTCAAAACAAATTCCAATTCATCACCCCAATTTGCAAGTGCAGCATTTCCCGTATATGAATTTTCAATTAACGGAACCGCAAGCATATGGTCAGAAATAAATCCCCACATTGATAAGACATTTCAAATCAAGTGAAGCATAGATTGTATATATTTTCAAGTAGACAGGTAGCAAAAGAAAAATAGAGGACCACAAAAAATCTGGAAGACATTGACAACATGGTCCGTAAAAATCGGACTGAGTGGATCAGAGATTGCGTGCACCGTATTTTTTCATGCTTCGGAGCATTCAACAGGTCGGGGATGCGGGTACAAGATTTGGAAAGACGAAGCATTGGGGGAAGTTAAATGCATTTGTTTTGCTTTCTGAAATGCACCGCAAGTTCTCTCGTTCCTTATCTGCACAGATGAATACCATTATAGAACATCATTGTCTTTCTCGAGCGACTGTAGTCTACAAAAAAACGCCAGCAGAGATATAGATAAAGATATGGTCCGAGTAAATTAAGATGCATTTCGAGGGACCTTCGTGCCCTGCTGGCCTGGAGAAAATCCGAGAGGGAGGAATGAAAACTGAAACCTCAAATGAAATGCAAACCAGCAGCGCCGCGCTGTATCACTGGGACCAATCTCGGCCAGCCTCTATTGTAATTGCGGACAGACTGTTTGCAAATGTTTTTTCTTTAACCCTTAGTGTATCTTCGGGTCAGCGGCACAGGTAAAGACAAACGTACGAGCGTACTATACACTCGTATAAATATCGTATTGTATACAGAAAAATATTTTACAAAAAACCAAACACCAGTGCACAATAGCAAATGTACACGAACGATTATCTTTTTTTCTAATCGGTATAGCCTACGTTTTGTTTACTCTTTCAAATACTCATCAGGCCAAGCGGAGAATGGAACCCTGAACCGTTGAAATAAGCCAAATCCCACGATGAAGTCGTGTTGCTCATTATGTGTGGGCTTTTTCAATAAAAAGAGCTAACTTTTCAGTTTTGAAAATCTCTTACACCAGTTACTAACCAACTGCAATGGTTTTCAAATAAAATTTGATGAGGCGAAATAAAAGGTTGTCCATTACTCGTGTGGTCAAGATTTTAGACATGGCTCTGGAGTTGCAGTCGAGTATCAGAGCCATCCTAATGTATTTCAGAACCGTGTAGGTCTGCAATTTTTTTTCTAGAAGGCAGACAGCTAATTTTGTGGGCCGTTGACACACGATCGTTGCATCAGACCGTGATCGGCGGATTATAGCTCCGGCCATGTCGTTCATGCAGAGCCATGTCAAAAGACGCTGCTTTCGCTCCCGCCTGACATTCAACGAGAGTTCTCCCAAGATCCGAGATCCGACGGAGACCGCGTGAACGCTCTGATGGATGAGCGTCATGTCGAGCTGCGTTCTGCTTCAAGAAATATTTATTTAGCATACATAGCTCTTCGGAAGACATACTGAAATTGGTACAGAATTGGTCTCATGCTCATATGCTTTCGCCTAATTTTTTTTACCATTGTTTGGCAGAGATCCTGGCTATATAACGCCAGAAGATGTTTAAATAATTATGTAAAATAAGTTGCCCTTCAATGGACATCGAACTTTGAAAATAAAATTTAATTAGGCAAATAAAATAACAATAAAATTTAAAAAATCGAAAACCAAACAATTTGGTAATTTCAGCAATTAAAACTTTAGAAAAGTTGAACATCAATTTTACCAAATATTATTTTTGGAAATCTGCATTTCGTGTGATTCAATAGCGTCTGGCTGCAATGTCTCCGCCAATATAACGTTAAATAGCCTCAGACAATTTTGACGTCCAGTTCAGAGCCCAGTGCCACACGAGAACGCAGGTGCTCCAAGGTTAGATCAGAGTTGAGATAAGGTCTCAGTGCCCCCTCCCTCATCCCCATCCTCCTGTTGTACCCTTCTTGCAGTTCATACCCACCCCCGATATAAGTGACACACCGTCACAGCGAACTTCACGGATCGATGAGTACTCATATACGACCATTGAGCTACAGGAGCTGGGGTGGGATAAGGTAATTTAGGAATGCGGGTGGGAAAGTGATGGAAGTAGGAGGGCCGGTGAAAAAAGTTTCAACGAAACTAAAAGTGACATATTTTTTTAGGGACTTTTAGTTCAAGAGATAGCTCAACATTTTGGAATTTAACGCTAAATAGAACTACCAGCCAACTCTTGTTCGTATTTTCTTGTCCGGCGCTGTCCCGGGCACAACTTCCATTTTATTTTACATATGATATTGTTACGTGGTGCCTCGATAATTAAGTTTTGATTGATTTAATTGTTTAAAAAAATCAAATATCGTTTTCGCACAAACCTACTTCAGACGCAAACAAATCTCAATCTACTCAATGGTCAGCTGCTGCTTCCTCAGAAGTAATCCCCCCTGTCACAGAGCCCTATATTTCAAATCCGATTAAAAATACAATAGGCCGGGAGAGGTCAGTAAGGAAAAATGAAAAAAGTGCCCTCATAAAATCATATATGTGAGTGCGCGCTTTCATCAGAGAAGCTACGAGAATTTTCTGAAAAAATTGTATTGTAAGGCCATGAACGTGTTGAAAACAACAAACAAAAAAATTCATCCGATTACTGGAAAATAATGCTAAGGTAGAGTCGGGGAGAAAATGAATTTTATTTACCATAAAACATTTCGAAGACCTTTCTTATTGTGTCTCAGTCCCCTGATAGTCTCTTAATTTATTCTGGCTACCCACAATACCATGCCGATAAACCACCTGTACCAGTTTCGATCATGCATGCTTATTGCATTCGACAAAAAAAAACTACTCACAAAAGAAAGACTCAAGAAACGACAAAAAAAAATACGACCCAATAACCAACTTTGCTCTACAAAAAAAAAGGTAAATACGAAATTAGGACACCAACATATGCACCTTCCAACGTCGGATGTCTGCTCGGGGACCGCCATAAAATGCAGCAATTTAAATGCAGACTCCAATATAAGCATTTAACTTTATGAGAGCGTATAAGGAAATGGACACATACAATAAGCGGTTTGCTACCTGATTGGTCATTGACGCAAAGCATTGAATACTTTGTAAATTGAGAATCAAGTTCCGGAAATAATGAATGGAATACTAACATTATATCGGAACGGCAAGTTATATCTGGAGTTTAACCACTTAACAATTTTATTTTATTTTATTTATTCTAATTTCTTGGGAAGTGACGAAAGTTGTCTGTGTTTCGCAAATCTACAATTTCTTAATTTTTTTTCCTCAGAAGTAAACATTGTTTATCGACGATCTTGTTGCCGACTCTCGATAGCAATCCAAGTAATTATCCTATCTTTTTTTGTTATTGCAACCGTCGGCTTCATTTCTGCTATTTTGGATAACTGACAAAGTTGTGACTGAAATGGTATTGCCTAATGACACTAAACCACATGGATAACTGATAAAATTGACACTTGCCTCCTTTTGTTAAAAGGCGCAATCAAAAAGATAAAATCGCAGCCAATTGCCGCTTTCACCTCATAATCATCAAGACAGCAGCCATCTTTGTTTCTCTCGAGCGGCTTGTTTGTAAGATTGAGAGTCGAACAGCGGCGATGCGCAAAGGCGCCTGGTGACCGGACGCAGTGAGCCGGAGTTAATCGGGACGGGCAGCCGCGTCCGATGGCGGCCAGAGATAACCGAGCGTCTTCGATCCGATATCGATACCTGACCTTATCGCGACTCGACCGCGCCGCGCAACATGGACGCACGTCCCCACAAACACGGGAACACCGCATTCTCCTCAACCCCCTAACCACCCTAGCATACAAGAATATAGACCACGTTACGCTCGAGGGGCCACGCCACCAGAAATTTGGCGTCAGTTTCGATGCATGTGTGACATAGAGAGTACACTTGAGACCAACAGCATCCACATTCGATCAAGCGGACATTGAAATTGGCCTTGGCGGAGTTAGAGCTCACATGATAAGTCTCATGCTACGTGCAAAACAATCCTTGTGGAAAGTGCCCACTATTTCTTTTTTATTATTCACAAAAACCAAGCGACCATTTTGGAGAGGGTCTCAAGAAGCACTTTTAGGGCGACCAGCCGAGCAAAGCGCCACCATGCGTTAAAGAGCGGGGAGACAAAAAGAGTGGGGCAAAAAACAAAACAGAAAGTAAAAAATCTGAACAAAAAAACTGTGTACCTGTCTAACAATAGACGAAAAACAACAGGAGAGAAAGTTCTGTGCATGGTGGTCTGTGGCACTAGGTGAGCGAGACAAAGAAAAGTGAAAGTTCGAGACCTACATTCGTTTTTTTAAAACTGAATTTCACTTTCACCAGGGCAGGCGGTCACCGATCACCACACACGCAAGTACCGGATATCGTGCCTCGATGAACGATTCAATCATTTCAGATGTTCAAGAGGTTAGAATATGGTGACCCTATACTTTTGGTGAAAACCCTCAGTTTCTTTTTGGCTTTTTGAAAAATATGCAATGAAAATGACCAATGAAATTAATTTGAATCATCCCCCTTCCTCAATCAATAAAATTGACTGGCCTCTTTAGACCGGATCCAGGTTTCGGAATTGAAGTTTGCCAACTTACAAATATATTTTTAACTCAACAGTGGGATATTGAATATTGTGTAGTTCTATATAAAATTCTGAACACCACTCGATGCTGTGAGATAGGCACATTTAAAAAAATTCCCATGAATCGAATGAACGTAAGCCTATGCCGGGAATCGAGCACGGGAATGTCGCATCAAAAGTTTGTCTAGCTTTTGTTTTTTATAACTATACAAACTGCTTTATAAATGCGAATGCAATGATTGCCTGCCACACATAACGCGAGACACATAAGGATTTTTGGAAAGCGTTTGACTAATAACTGTGTTAGCGCTATGGCTAAGTTAAACACAAACTACATTTTGAATGCGAACACACAACGCAAATACTAATGAGATTTTTTGAAAGCGTTTGACAGCTCAAGCTACAGTATGTGAAACCATTAAAAACAAAATAAAAAACATGCTCGCATATTTTATAAGAAAAGTGTGTCGCACACAATTGAAAAAAGCTGTTTCGGATTCACGAAGCAAACCTGAAAACAGAAATCGCAGGTATCACAGCCGAAAATGGTTTAGTAGCTAACCATAGTGTAACATCCGAGAACGGATGATACGGTAGGTGACAGAAGGGGGTGGTGGTCAAGCGAAACGAACAACTGAATAATGTGACCTGCGAGAAAAGGTACCAGGACAGAGGCCACCGAGCGAAACGACCCCGTGCAGCGCCAAGGAAACATGACTCGCCAATGTCCACCCACAACAATAGCCATATTGACCGAACGGAGACTACTACCCTGCCCCACTGGACCCCCAACCTCCTCACGCGATACACTGTGGACGCACCCGTTCCGATACACTCTTATAATGAAGTCGGAAAGTGAACTTCGCCAGAGTCAACACAAACGCGGGGCAGTGAATTAAAATACTCTAGCTCGACGGGGGTTGCTTTTCTATTGTTCTTTCAAAATGTTTCGATGTGGCAGTCGGCATATGGATATTGTAGTTAAGGGGATATGGGATTTAACGTAGGGCGGGCTCACCCAACAAGTCACCAAATTGAACAAACAAATCTGAAGGCTACAAGAAACAAATCGACGAAAGGAATCACAAGTTACGATTTATTACAATTATTTTCGCGAATGATGACTGAGCGTGATCAGTCATATCGTGATGTACCGTCGTCAGTCATTGAGATTCTTACACATATCATTCCTTTCGTCGTTTTGTCACATGTAACTTTTTTAAATCCTTCTCATTGGAATTTCATAGATACGCGCTCCGATTGCTTTACCGATTTGTAAATATTACTTCAATATAGACAATCAGTGAAAATAAAATCGATTACATGAGTTGTTATAGAAGACATATTTATGAACACAAAAAGGAATTATCTTTTACCTCTAATATGTTTTTCTACGTCTGCACAAAATTTCACATGTAATTATAATAATTAAAAACGCGTTTGTTTTTGATGTTCGTAAAAATGAAAAACTTCAGTGAACCAGAACTCAAGTTCTGCAAAACTCAAGTTCTCGTATTTCGTGGGTTTATATTTGCGGGGGCTGCGCAGAAGAGGGGGTGAAGGGCCGCTTGGTCAGTCGACCCCCTACACAGGGAACCAACGTCGTCACGCGACATTGATCAGCGCAAAACGTGACGAGAAACCCCCTCTTAATACAGTGCTGGCGTTCACAGTTCACACTATAAATCCGTTCTGGACATTTGCAACTAAACACACCGAATCCTGTCCACACTGACCGACCACGCCGAAAGAAAAATGACCGTTTCGGTCAAGTGGTGGTGGTGGCAGGAGAAGTGGGTTTAAAATATGTACTCCGCCGTGGCCACAGAAGAGCAATCAAACAGAACGCGTCCAGAAGAATAAGTCGGGCTATTGTCCCAGGCGCGATATCGAGTGCGAGCGAACAAAAGTGGGACATTTATTTAGTCGAATTTCGGGAGTCCAGCGAAATCGGACGTGTTGAAAGGGGAAAAGAAATGGCGCGTGGAAGAGCGACCGACTTTCAGTCAATGATCGTTCCGTTCCAGGACAACATTCACCCTAATAAAGAGTAAAGCAACTGTACCATTCAGCAATGATAAAATTTTGTTTTTGTCGTTCGAAAAAAAGTGTCTAACGTGATTAACAAAATGTTTTTTACTGAATTTTGTTTCGAATAATTTAAATTTTTCAGAAATTGCGATTTAATTGTATCGCTGAGTTATCTAATATGTTTGTTTGCATATTTTAATTTCATATTAGCTGCAAATGTTGATTTCTTTTGTAATAAAACCAACCTATTTTGTTGATGTCCAGATATCAGAGGAAGTAAAAATAGGTCTACTGCTCGCATGGTGGCGCCACTTTGGAAAAACTTTGTAGGTACAGACTCTGTACTGGACGAAGAAATTCATTGGCCAGCACTAACTCTAAGAAAGTCATTCAGTCGTCACCCCCAAACTTCGGGGGCCCTTGCAACCTACGACAATTGTTCAGGGGCACATGGCGTGACGACCGAGAGCGGAATAATTCTAAGACACAGTCCTCCTACCCCCCCCCCCCGCCACTTTTCTACACCACCTCAAGTCAGCACTTGAAGATCATGAGCAACCTTCCGTAGCCACAGCATGGGCCTTCAATTTACACGTCTAAACGGTGCCTAATTCTGGGTTAACCTTACGGGTCTTTTGAAGGGCGACCCCCAGTAACAACTTTGGCAACGGCACCGATACAGACTGCAGGCATTGGCAGGGTCAATCGCGTAAGTTGAGCACCAAACACACAACGCAATCGATCATTTGATGGTAGAAAGCACTCTCCGATCTCTGCAAATGGCAACATTGGTAGACGACAGTTAAAGACTTATACTCTGCAATGACCAATGGGCATAAATAATGTGCTGCCGATATCGTGAAGCGCTTCGCCTTTCTCTTCTTGGCCACAGAATTGCTAATCCATCAAAATTTTATAAGTCAAACCTTAAACCTCGCAAGAACATATGGTAAAAGAAGGCAATATTGTGAAACTTACATACATACTGCTCCAAAAACGATTTCAAATATTGCTGGTTAAAAGTTTTGGTTACAAATGCCGTTTCAATGTCTCTGTTTGAACTTTAAGTTGCCTGAAGTTGTCAGAACAGTTTTGCCGATTGACTCTCGGATAAAAATATTTTTTTATTGAGTGCTTTAAATTTTTAATCATATTAAAAATGATTTTTAAAAAACATGTGAAGTTCACCGACAAACAAAGAGGTAAATTGGAAATTAGAATTAAAATTGGAGACGACAAACTGCGCAAATCTAAATTTAGCTCCGGTCATTTGCAACTAACGGCACAACAAAGTCTGCAGGTACAAAACGAGAGGATCTTTATTGCATGCCAAAACACCCACGGACTCCCTTCCCTCGGGGACAGGAAACGTTGAATGCGTTTATTGAAGTGTTTATAAAAGCAACCGAAAATGGTGGGAGGGGGGGAAAACCTTACAGGCAAAGGTACCGTACATGGTCCAATTAACCTGTAAATGGGCCGAGAAATTGCTGTTTAGCCCAGAAAACTTTGGCATCGTTAATTACCCTTTGCGGGTCCGCCCCAGGACAATTGGGATCCTCGACCCCTGAACTGACCAGAGTATATGGCCAACGACTTTACGGAAGTGGTGTAAATGGGCGTTTGCCCAGGGCATAAACAGTTGTTTTAAAACTTGTATGAAATTTTTCCCTTGAATATCAGAACGAATAATTTTTGCAAGCAACTTTTGTCCAAACGCCCATTTTGCGATATAAATTTTACAAAATAAAATACTTCCGCAACCATATATGAAAAACGTCTGCACATGTTAAAACGAACTACCGACTGAAGTAGGTTGAGGGATGAACTGTTATACGACGTAGTGTACAGGGCGTTTTAGACCTTAAATGGTTTCCCGAATACATGACATGGGCAACGGCCTTAACAAGAGTCTATTAGTCCGTTCGATCCGGTAATTAGTCGGGGAACGGTCGCTATGCTCGCTCTAAATTTAGCTGTCTTCACCTTTTTATGCGATAGGTTGGTGCATATACAGTCCGTCTAATTATCAGGTACACGAGATGGCCAGTGAAATTTGAGCTTAGGCGGTGCAGCTGTTGCTGCCATTTAGTTCTCACCTGCCTTCTCAATCCAGTCATTAACATAGCCTAAACCATATGCAGGAACACTAACAAGGGCACCAACTGACACCCCCTAAGGTCAATTGTTCGTTTGAAAGAGTACTCGTAATGGCTAGCATCTAGTGACCCTTAGGAACAGTTACCCGCGATTGAGAACGAGAAGACTAATTGGGCAACATAAAATGTCCTTGTGGTTTTTAATAGGGAATTCGCGCGCATATCGTGATGCACATACGAAAAACAGCAAACAATAATTTTGAACTTTTTGACAAATTCAATTCGACACAAACATTTATTATTTTACAAGCAACTCTTCCTAAGATTCCATCTACATTTGTATAGATAGTTCTTTTGTTTCGCCAACATCATCGTTGTCGCTATGAATAAAAAATAATTGCATAGAAGTGTTGGTATAAACTCGATTGAATTGCAATTGTTGATGTTTGAAGAAAAAGTCACGTTTTGGAACATTAAAATGAATGACATATAATTAAGATGGTGACGATACACTTTCCAGCAATGAAGTCATGCAATATCCGAAAAACTTGATTACTTATTGGCGTTGACGCTGTGCACTTCACAAGTTCACGGGACACAATCCGACGCTTCAGCAGTCATATAAAAATGTAAGGGAAATGTGATGTGGTACTTACTCGAAACTCTTCGGCGACCATTTCCAGAGATGAGTTGTTTTTTCAGTTTTATCAACGCATCAACGTTGGCAACCATACCGCTGCTATCGCCTTCTATCACCTTCACGCGGAAATCGGTTGTTCTGGCGAAGGAGACAACAGGAATAAGTCGAATACCAGTTCACAAGCGCCAAGCGAAAATCAATCAAATTCGAAAAATTGCCAGAGTATATGCACAATTTGCAAATGTTGCACCTCGAATTAAGCGGCAGAAATTCTTCAGATGGCTTGATCATGGGACCTGTGCAATCAACAATGAGATATAACAGATAAGTCAATGTCAGACTCTATAATCCGCATTGCCACATAGTACAGAAAGAACATAATAAATGGTTAAGATCGCTGATGTCATGCTTTATGGTGATGAATGCTTTCTCAATAACTCGTTTAACAAACAAAGCCTATTTTAAATTAAAGATTTACATTTCGCATTTTCTTTTCTTTTTAGAGACTAGCTATTTTGGCAGGTAAACATCGTTCTAGAGAAATGTAATTTGTTAATGATCTTCAATCGGAAAGACCGAAAATAGTCTCACACATGACTGTAACACTAACTCTTTCAGACAACATGATTGTAACGATAACTCTTTCAATCACAAAGGTTGCTCACGTGTCAAGTTGGCATTCGATTTTTTGGTTGGTTTGCGTTTCTCCTTCTTTACTGGGCTATCCGGATCGTTCATTTGGGCCGACTCTGGAGTTGCTTCAGGTATAGGATAATCCTTGGTTCTCTGTTCTCGCAATTTGCTGATGTTGGAGACCGATTCCAGCATGTCAATAGATAGAGTCTTGGACGAAAGCTTCGCCAATCTCAATTTCTAGAGAAATATTGAATCAAGTTTGTTTTATGTTTGCCTATTGAATTATAAATATTTTAGATATTTAGTATACAAGGTTCGTCTTATTATATTATTCATTAAATTATAGATTTCCTTCGTTAGATCAATAATTTATAAACGACACTGTAATATTCTATTAATTTCCCAGATAATTAGATTTTCAGAAGTGGTGGGCAACCCAGACATGCCTTAGCTAATTTCTGCTGTTCCATGTGCTCCTGCTGTTTCTGCAATTTATGTTTTCGGCGTTCATTCTGCTGCTGCACGGAATGTTTGACCGCTTTCTCGGCGTCGAGGGCCACCGTTTTACTGGTGGCGAAGCTGACGTCATCGGGTGCTTCGTTGTCGCTGCTGTCAGAGCTAGACACTAGATGGTTAAAAAAATAAAAACAGTACAATGTAACAAACATTATTCATTCATCGTCACTTTCTTTTTCTCGTGGCACGCATCAAACTCAAGAACAATTAACCATGTTAGGGTCTACATCTGTTAGGCATGCGCCGCTATTGTAAATATTTACACGCTCGCAATTTTCCTGTTACCAGTAGATATGAGGCTACACTTTTATTAGAGATAATATCAGAGTATATGTGTAGACCATCACATGGAAATACAGTACTCACTTGTGTCTTCAACAGGGACGTGAAGGAGAGCAAACTGAAGTTCAGGCGTTTCCTAGCCCCCAATTTAGGCCTAACCGAGGAAACAAACACCTTGTTAGAAATTATGAGGAAACGAATCCATTTTTTAAATGTTACGATATGTACGGATAGTTTATAAACTATATAGCATGGTCTACTCACCTAGTTATTTATCTTATTTTAATAAACTATTAATAAAACCTATAAATTGTCAAAACACGTTTCTATATTTAAAAAAATTGGTATAGCAGATGATTCACTATTTGGGCAACACACGCTAGAAGGCAAATTCACTATTTAGCGCCACCTAGTGACGCTTAGTAAAAACGTTTTGTTCTGAAAATCTTAAGTCATAAGCGAGCAAACACGGGCCGTTCTGATGTTTGTAATTCTCACCACTACGTGACGCTAATAACTGACCCACTGGGTAAGCGTCTCATGGCGTTGGAGAGTTCTCCTCGTTCGGCACAACTATCGCCATCTACCGGTCAATCAAGGAATATTGGCCTGGGGCGGTAAATTCATTTTAAAACCTTCGCGCCCTCCCCCTGCAAAATTTTAAAATTCAATTTTATTACATTTTAACTTTTTCAGACGAAAACACTAGTTTGTACCGCTTCATAATTTAAATATACATTTTAAAAGGCGATTTGGATGATTATTTGGAGGAAAATTTCATTTGAATAAATGAAGCA
Source organism: Mycogona germanica (assembly GCA_034698785.1). Taxonomy (NCBI): domain Eukaryota; kingdom Metazoa; phylum Arthropoda; class Diplopoda; order Chordeumatida; family Chordeumatidae; genus Mycogona; species Mycogona germanica. The sequence goes on along the minus strand of JAQGBY010000526.1, from coordinate 5,799 downwards.
TTCAATTTATGAATCGTGGCATGCATGTGACGAGAGAGCCGACAAAATTAATTTGCATAAAATATAGCTGGCGGCGTTATGACCGACCGTATATAAACTCCAGCGCGATTACGAGATCATCACAAAAACATTTTGTGTTCTGTAGAAAGGTGACTAGTGATGATTAGTAGACTATATCATGCGTTCTAAGTGTTTTATTCTATATAATTAAAATGTATTTGGTTTTTTTCAGAAATCAAAAATGGCTCTGAACCTTTCTCTCCTCATCGTCGCCTTGTCTGTGATCAGTTACGTAACTCTCGGCGGTCAGAAGGGGCCAATCGAAACGCCAGAACACGTAGAAGAAATTGAGATTTCTGAGGAGATAGAACTTCATGCTGAACTGGAGGAAGAGCCGGCTGCAGTGCTGACCAAACCTATCGCCTGCCAGTACGAGACTCCAGTCCCAATTGCGCCACCATGCACGCTCGCAAAACCGAAGAAAGTTCTCAAGGCTTCGGTCCCAAAGAAACTGAAGTGTTCCTGCACCCATACCGCAGAAGAGATTGTTCCGGAACCAGAACGAGAGTCTGAAGCTTCTATTGAAGGTAACTTTAATAACTGTATAGGAAATGGTGAATTCGGGACAAACCGAATAAAGACTAACTGAGAGGCTCACTCCTCATATTTTATCAATATATTCTCATAATATGAGAAGCGAGTTCGCCACTCTGTTACTCTTTATTCGGTCTGTCCCGAATTCACCATTTCTTATCATCCAGACGCCTTAACAAATCTCTCATAACGTATGTCGACTGCCTGAACAGCCGACCCTTTAAATAATTGCTTTCATGTCTTAATTTCAGAGTCTTGTCGTTCTGCATCTAATGTAGCTGAAACGACTGCTGCAGAGCTGTTGGCGGCGACCACCACTACGGAGGATGAGGCAGCGGCTCCCGTAGAATCAAAGCCTCAATTGAAGGGCAAACCTAAAGTTGCGAAAAAGATGAAGACTCAAAAGAAGCCTAAAGCTAAAAAAGTGAAAAAGCAAACTCCAAAGTCTACTGCATAAATGAAATTTAAGATGGTGTATTTATTAAATGTTTAATTTATTGATTTTTGGAAAAGATGAATGACCTTGATGGTAATAAAACTTGTACACTGCATTTATTTTCCGTATTTAAAATTAATTTAGCCATTTAAATTAAGTGCCCCAAGGTATCCAGCCCCTTCCCATATTAATGTGACTTTAGAACTTAATGAAGTTTTCTGCTAGATTTAAACAAAAATTCACCCCTGACGTTATTGTGGACCAAAATGTTCAAATGATCTACTTTGTTAATCATTCTCTAGAAAAAATTTAAAGGTGGCTTCTCTTTAAGAAATATTTAGACAATGCGCTTCTATGTGCGGTAACTACTTTACCTTAATTCAACAATAGTTAATAATTATCCGGTCCAATGATAAGGTCTATATTTGATCGGTTACGTAAGGAGAGGCTGTATGCGTTTTCAACCTTAATAAACTATAACCTGCACAACTTTGACGCATCGTCATCGTTGAGACAGCAGTTCAAAATGTAAACGCTGTGTGATTCACCTACTACTGATTTGAGTCAAAAATTTGGCATTTCGTCTATGGCATTTTGGTTAAGCGTATATGTGGACAATTAAACGTTAATGGATATTCCTATCAAGTTTCCTTTACTCATTGAAAAGAATTTTTTAAAAATAAAATTCAAGTAGGTCAAGAATTTTACTAAATTTTTTAATTCACACTGACGCAGAAATCAATCACACATTCTTGATAAATGTTTTATCGCCCAAACATTAAAGGTACTAGTAACTAATAAAAACGAAAATGAGGAACGATTGGGAAATTTCTTACTTCCGATTGTGGAGACACTGTGCACCACGAGAAAATGTTAGCGACTGGTCACTCAACCTAAATTATATTTTGTTGGTCGCTGGGGTCTGATTGGCTTCTTAATGAGAGTGGCCGGGTCGGTTGTGGCTTTCCTCAGGAACTCCTGGACCCAGGCCTCGGCATCAAACTCCTCGGCCAGCTTCATGCGGGTCAGCTGGGACATTTGGAATTCTTTTTCCTTTCGTCCCTCCCTGCGTTGTCGCTGCTTGGCCCACACAAAAAACATCTTCTTGCGCAACTTCCTCAACTTGTGCTTCTTCATCTTCTTTCGACGAATTTTAATGAGTCTGGCTGCTTGCTTCTCGTAGACATGACGATTGGGCGGCTCGTGGACGACCTTGTCGTTGACGGCCGGGTCCTGCCGCACAGTGTCATTGACGAGGGGCGGCGGTCTCTCGATGATAATCCTGTGCTGAACGGGTGATCGCCAATATCCCAGCGGAGTGGTGTAGATGGGGCGCCCGGCAAAATCGATTCCCGGCAGGACGAAATCGGTGATTAGCCGGGAAGACAGCGACTGGGCGACGGATTGTCGGCTGGTCACAAACGGTCGGTCACGCTCTTTTGAGTTTCCCCTGGAGGTGGTGAGTGTTTCAGCTGTCAAAGACGAGATTGGTCCATGGATGGGCAACTGTGCGATGGCGAGTTTTGACGGCGCTCGGTTGGTGGTCATCGTGGTCGCGGTGGACGCATATCGACAAACATGACCTATGGTAACACGGAAAATTAAAATTAAAATTAAATCTACAAACGTCTATTCAACGTAGAGAACAAAATGTTTTCCAAAAACCTCATGACCATATTTTGGTTTTATTGAAATCCTACGTGAAGGACATTGGGTCTTCAAGTTCAACAACAGTTCAACTGTAACTGATGAATTACATTGCCTTACTATCAGGCATTTAAATAAACGTTTGTTTATTGTCTTTAACAGTTTAACTAATTGCAATAATTCCGCCAGCAGAATCGCAGCGTCAAGATCACTTGACCTTGTCAAATGTTGACCTCCTGGTTATTGCCCAAAATATCTTTTGGGCAAGGGTTGAAATGTCAGCTTGAGCGTCGTCAAAAGGTATGCAATTCCGGTTCATCTGTCTGAAAGTAACATGGTGCTAGCATGTGGTATGTCCCCGAGGTATTTTTGGATTTTAGATTTAGGATACTTACTGCTTTCCAAATAGGACTGCTTGGCTGCAAAAACCACCTTTACCAAGCGCATAGAACGGAGTATCTGGCCAAATGCCATTTTTCTACTAGATTTTATTTTTCTAGAGCAGATAAATGTTTATTTTAAGCAAAATATCGAAAACTTGAATAAGTTAACGCCATCTTTACTCTGTTGACAACTTCTCACAAATGGGATTGCACGTGAGTGCGTTAATTTCTAGCTTCAAATAGTTCAAAGCCACATATTGAAAGTTGGTCTTAAAGTTAACGCACTCAAATTGCATCCGTATCCTGATCGAGCAAGCAGCCGTAACTAGTAATTGGATTCGTACACAGTTTTGCTATATGAATTCCATGAATCAGTTACTTTGATGAGGATCGGTAGATCGATTATAGAGTAATCGGATTCTCAACAGTCTTGTGTTTGTTGTCTTGTGATCGTGACTCACTCATTCTGTTTCATCTGATAGTGTTCTGTTTCAACTTTCAATTTGGAACTTAAATGACAAACTCGTAGATCATATGAAAACAATTAATTTGGAATAACATCTGCGGACTGGTTGAAAAATGGTGATCGTACAGAATCTTCCTTTGAAGGTGCGTATGCTTAAAAGGCAAACCGGAGACTTGGTCTAGTAGGCCTAGCCCTTTTGGCGAAGGACCTAGGCTCGAACGTAGAGTTCACAAATCATGATTAGTGTTTGCTAGAATTTGGGAACTATGAGACAATCTGTAAAGTTGCAGTGATTTTTCTGTAAGAAAATCGGAGACCAATAGTTGTTTGACTAATTATGACCTGTTCTATCCTTGACATGATAGTTAATAATGGCGTTTCATGTGAGCGAATAGTATTTGCGGCAATGTGGTCGTGGAAACAACGTGCAATCGTTCTCAAGAAGCGCTAGGTTGTATTCAAATATAATAATTTTCTTCTCTTCATCGTCTTCGTCAGCGTCACACGTCTAGCTCAATTTGTGTGAATGTACTCAGACGGATATCCAAAAGGGCACTATCACCTATGCTGGGACAATATTCTGCATTGCATTAGTTATTAACGTGTTAACTAAATTGTTTATTAATTGTTGACTTGAAGGCGAGGAGAGGAGTGGACGACCACTCTGGAACTGATTTATTTTGAGCCAGCTGCTACAATTTCAATTTCAATATGTACCAGCAAGCAGCCCCCAAAAGGGGGGCCTATGGCGGGGGTCGAGAGACCAGTTTGGAGCAAAAATGGAATGCCCAATTTTAACAGGCTCTGTATTTGAGACTGTCAGGCGAATCCACTGTATACACTCTGGGGAAGTAGGAGTTAAAGTAATAGTCAGATTTACATTGTGGTTCAATAACCATTTATCTTAACCAAATCTTAACCATACAACATTGGTCACGCCCCCTTGATCTAGTGGGGTCACAGCGTAGAACAAGCAGGTTTAGCTGATATCACCACCGACTATTTGCCAAGCGTGTTCCGATATGGGTTCAAGGCTATGTTCTGGGATGAACTTTGTGTTTCCAATGCACCATATTTGTTTGCAGAGCGCACGAAGCAAGGTCCAAATTAGTTGTTTAATCATAAAATACGATAGATGTACTTGAATGTTTGCCATGTCTAATCTATTCAGCTCAAACAACCTTCCATTGATTTTTTCTATAGCCGTTAGTTCCTAATCTATAAATATCTCGCTATATTGCCGTAATGATGCTTTTATCTATGGCCAGCTGCTCGCCTAATTTAGATTTTAGACATCACATAAAAATGATCAAAATGAATATCTGCAACCTTGACAAAAATTGATGTTTTAAAAAGCTTGTTTATCATAAAAGGAAATGTTTATATATGCCTATTTCGAATTGTGCGTTAGGTTTTCAATCATGTAATCAAATAATAAGTTCGGGGCCTTGAAAAATAATTTAAATTTATGCAAGTTACTGGGACCCTATTTTAAAATTTTATTAAACAAGTTATCTAATCCCTTGAACGACGCCAATGGTTTTGTAATATTTTTGAAGTCTTAAATAGTTTTAGTAATTTATTTTCTTGTGTAAGGTGTGACAAGAGTACTGCAGTGTAGCGTAAATAAAATGTTCCAACTGACTACTATTATGACAATTATGACAATTGTGTGACAAACATAACAAAATTTTCATTAACAAAATGACTAAACATTATATCTTTCCAGGTGGTGTTTCTGATCCATCTCGTCTTGTGCTCGTGGTATGTTTATTGTGTTTTTGCACCTTCAATTTTTATCACAATATTTACATAATGATATTTACAAGAAAGCCAGTATTTTCTGATCGAGTGCAATCTAGCATCTGTCAATTTAATTTCAGGGCAATTCAAGGGTCATGGCTCTCCCTCGACTACCTATTTTACAATGCCATTTTTATGGTTATGATGCTTTGGTCAATCCATCACCACGATTCTGAGGAGCCTGTTTTCATGGTGAGGGAACCCATCAAATGCTAATAAAAAAAATTTATCATTAGTTTCCTAATTAATGAAAGATAATTGTGTTTTATTTTTTGTGTCATGCAGAGTCTCGGGTTGAATCTCGCTAGCATTCTATTGGATGTTATCGTCATATCAGTTTCCTGCCCTCCTCACTTGTGTGAGTCAAACATTAATGTTATTTATATTAAAAGGTGAATTCGGGACAGGCCGAATGAAGGAGACGAACCGAGTGGCGAGCTAGCTTTTATAATAATATTTTACTATTATTT